>JANIHY010136694.1:0-11421 GCA_027479065.1 Erythroxylum brevipes
AATTCTTTTTCTCATCAATTTCTTAAAACATAATCACATCTAATACAAACTTCACATACGAACTTACTTATTTCATACTTTTTTATATTTCTAAAATTCACTTAAAGATCGGGGTCCAACACTTCTGATTCGGTGTATTTTCTCTCTCTCCTTACTGTGCGTTCTTTCCCTGACAACCGCAACCTTCGTACGTTGATTTCGTTAAGATCTATTTTTCTCCTAACAATTGGTATCAGAGAGTCGATTATGTGAACACCAACCATGGTCGAAAACATCAGGAGCGCGAAACTTCGAGGATTGGAAGAAAGTTTGAGGGCTTCCATGGACAGGATGTTTGTGGAAATCCAGAATAGAACGGAGATGGTGGAGACGGAGATGTCGGAACTCAGAGCTCTTCTTTTACAAAGTCTCCAGAAATCTAGTGACACCATTACGGCAGAAACAACATCACAAGGAAGCTCAATGGCGCAAGAACGCACAGGGAACTTGAGAAAATTAAATCGTCAATAAAATCGCAGACTGTTCAAAATTAATTTTTCCACACGAGTAAATCAACAATCATAAAAGCAAAACACCAAAAACACAGACGTTTGGTAACGCAGTTTGGCACACTTTACCTACATCTGCGGGTCCCTCACCCAGATTAAATTCTTTCACTGTAGTCCACAAAAATTACACAAGATTGATTTACTCCTTAAGACCCAATCTATGTAACCAACCCACAACCTAACTACTCGTGAAAGATCTTCACGCCCAATAACACGACCAACTCGTGTTAACCTCGTCAGAAGATTTTTCTAACTATTTCTACTCAAAAATAAAGACAAATAAAACAGGAACGCAACAATTTCAGATATGAAAATTTTCACCAAAACAACCAAGTCGCAATACCAATTATATGTGTACTCATCTGTGCATGACCTTTGGACTGCTTGTTGGAGATAATCTATTTATAAAGAGCTAAACCAGAACATCACCATCGGCAGCTCAATGAAGATTAAAAGCAAAAACGTAAACAGTAGCCAAAATACCCAGCAGTACACAACACTGTTCACAGAAGCCAAGAACCCCTTTTGAGCATATGCGCAGCCAACACAAAAAACAACACACGCCCCTCAAACTCACAAACTCACGTCAGCTATCCAAAACCTAATAGAATCCTAGTCAAACTTAAATTATCAAAGATTCAGTGTAACCAATATTATCTCCAACATCCAATTACGAATTTAAAGCCAATTTTCAATATATATGGTATGTCCCAAATCTAATAAAAATGCCAAAAATAAAAATAGGATATATATAAAACAAATCCTAATAGAACTCTTTCATGAGAATGAGCATAATCGAGTTCCCACTCTTTGACGGGGAGAACATCAAAATGTGGTTATATAAATATGAGCAGTACTTCACCCTCGACCAGACTCTGGAGAATGCGAAGGTAAGTATAGCGATCCTGCACATGGACAAAAAGCACAAGAGTGGTACCGTCTATACGTAAGAAACCGTCAGCTTACGGAAGCAGTTGGGTGGGAGGAATTTACTAAGGCACTGAAACAGAGGTTTGATGTGGAAATGTTCGATAATCCTGTCGGAGATTTCAAGGATCTTAGACAACATGGGTCAGTATTGGATTACTGCACGCAATTTGACCATCATTCTGATAGGTTGTCGTTGTCTGAAGAATACCTGGTGGGTTTCTTTGTGAAAGGTTGAAGCCGGAAATTGGAGTGACCATGAAACTCCATGAGCCACATTCGCTGCACCAAGCCTATCCTTTAGCCAGGAAACAGGAGGCCATCTTGGACTCCACGAAGGGAATGACAGGGAAGCAAAGGGCATTGATGAAGGTCACTAACGAATATGGTAAGGTCCCGGAAGGAACGCGTATGTCACAGTCAACCACTAGCATGCGCAGATCATCCTCGGGCTCGGACAGGATACTGCCCACGCCCACTCCCACACCATCATTGCGATCTCCCTCGTTGGTGAGGGGACCACCGAAAAATGCAGAAATGCTTCTGTAGTAGCGATTTCAATGATAAAAGAGCTAACGGCCTTTGTTTTTAGTGCGACGAAAAATACCATGTAGGCCATCAGTGTAAGAAACGCCAACTTAAATTTTATGTGGTGATGGGAGAAGACGACAATGGTGGAGTGTCACCGGAGACAGAGGAGGATGAATTGGAGCTTAACCCCACAGAAGATAACTAACCGATAGTGTCAATGCAAGCCATGCTTGGCCTATCAGGGAGTACGGAATACAAGCAAATGAGAGTGCCAACTTCAAGAAATGGAGCCCATCTTCATCAAGGTGGGAGGAGGATTGCGGTTGAAATGTCATCAGTATTGTGAAGGGTTCAAATGGACAATGTAGGGAATAGAATTTTCCATGGATGCATTAATTTTAGCTTTGGGTGGATGTGACGTGGTTCTGGGGGTGCAGTGGCTAAGTGGGTTGAATGAGGTTCTCTGTAATTTCAAAAATCAAACTATGAAGTTTAAATGGGAAGGGCAACTGGTTACACTATGCGTGAATCCAGAGGGACGTTCCAGGATCATCTTCGGTAAAGAATTTCAGAAACAGTTGCGTAGGTCTCCGGAGAATCAATTATACATGATGCAACGGACGACGCCGTTGGAATTTCAATTACAACAATTGTGAGTGACAGAGGACCAAGGTTGCGTTTCGAATGAAATCAATGTCATCTTGTCAAAATATTTGGATGTCTTCCGGGAATCGACAGAGTTGCCTCCAAATAGGTAGCACAATCATCGAATAATATTAAAGGAAGGGGGGATTCTATTAACGTTCATCCTTACAGATACTCGGGATCCCAGAAGGATATTATAGAGCATGCGGTGAAGAATCTCTTGAAGCAAGGATTCATCAGGCAGAGTTACGATCCATTTGCCTCGCCGGTAGTCCTGGTTAAGAAGAAAGACGATTCCTAGCGTATGTGTGTCGACTACAGGGAATTGAACAAGCAGACTGTAAAGGATAAACTCCCAATTCCACTGATTGAGGAGCTTTTAGATGAGTTACATGGAGCTAGGTGGTTTATGAAACTAGACCTTCAGTCTGGTTATCATCAAATCCGGATGCAATCAGAGGACGTTGCAAAGACGACGTTCAGAACCCACAAAGAACATTATGAATTCCTCGTAATGCCTTTCGGCTTGACGAGCGCACCCTTGACGTTTCAACGACTAATGAACGACCTGTTCAAGCCATATCAACGCCGTTTCATACTGGTATTTTTTGACGATATTCTAATCTACAGCTCCTCTCTACAGTCACACGTTCAACACATTTCTACGACCATGGAGACGTTGAGACATAATCAGTTATTTTTTAGGGGTGATAAATGCATCTTCGGGGTGCGACAAGTGGAGTCTCTGGGATATACCATATCGGAGCTGGGGGTTGTTACCGATCATAGGAAGGTTAAGACGATTAAAGAGTGGGCCACGCCCAAAAACCTTAAGGAGCTTCGGGGTTTTTTTAGGAATCACCGGTTATTATCAAAGGTTTATCAAAGGCTATGGGGTTCTAGCGAAAGCGTTGACGGAGTTACTTAAGAAGGACCGAATGAACCAATGGACATGGGGAGAAGAGGAGACCAATTCCTTTGAGCAATTAAAAGCAGCAATCACATCTACTCTTGTACTCACCTTACCAGATTTTTCGAAAACATTTGTCGTAGAAGCAAACGCCAGCGGGGAGGGCATAGGGATGGTGTTACAGTAGGAAGGGCATCCGGTGGCGTATCTTAGCAAGGCACTGCCGAGACGACGCTATGGCCTTTCAACGTATGAGAAGGAATTTCTAGCCATCATCAAGGCAATCAAAAAATGGCATCATTACCTGAGTATTACACCGTTCGTGGTTAAAACAAATCACTGGAGCCTCAAGTACCTATTGGAGCAGCGATTATCGACGCCATTTCAGCAGTTGTGACTTCCTAAGTTATTGGGGTACGATTTTGAGGTTCACTATCGGAGTGGGAAGGAGAATAGCGTCGTTGGTGCTCTATCCAGAATTACGAGTCTGGAGTTGATGATGCTGTTAGTATCGCAGTTGCATGGCCAGTTGATGGAAGAAATAAGGAAGAGCTGGGAGCAAGATTCGTCAATACAGGGGTTAATTGCATAACTAAGCAATGGTGAGAAGAAATCGGGTATATACGAATGGAAGGATGAATTATTAAGGTGGAAGGGCCGACTGGTAATTAGCAATAATCCGAGGTTGAGAAACCAAATAATTGGGATTAGTCATGATGAGACCATCGGATAACGCAAAGTATCCGGGATTATTACAACCAATAGCCATTCTGGAAGGGAGCTGGAGCGAAGTTAGTATGGATTTTATTGAAGGATTACCGACATCGAAGGGAAGGTCTGTTATATTGGTGGCTGTTAAGCACCCATATACAACGAGTGATATTGTGGAGCTTTTCCTCTCAAATGTATTCAAGCTACGTGGGATGCCAGAGTCGATCATTAGCGACAGAGACCCCATCTTCCTAAGCAAATTTTGGCAGGACTTATTAAGGTTACAGGGCATTAGGCTTAAATGCTCTACGGCGTACCATCCTCAGACTGACGACTTTACGGAGGCAGTTAACAAAATCTTAGAGACGTATTTGCGGTGCTATTGCGGGGAGGTTCTGCAGAGATGGAGTGAGTGGTTGGCAGTCGTGGAGTGGTGGTACAATACGACCTACCGTCTGTCAATCGGGCACTCCTTTTGAAGTATTATACGGGTACGCACCACCTGTTTACACGCCTTATATGGCAGGAGACTCTAAGGTAATAGAGGTGGATAGAGTTTTGAAGGATCGTGAGGCAATCATTGAGGTGACAAGGTTCCATTTGCGAAGGGCCCAGCATAGAATGAAACAATACGCAGATTCTGGTTGTTTGGAGCCAGAATTTGCGGTGGGGGACATGGTGTTACTCAAACTACAACCTTACCGACAACATTCGTTACAGAGACGAAGCAACCAGAAGTTGTCCCCTCTATATTATGGACCTTATAAAGTCATACAGAGGATAGGGAAGGTGGCTTATAAAATCGAGTTTCCTGCTACTTCTTTAATTCACCCGGTGTTCCACATTTCGCAGTTGAAAAAGGTCCGAGGAGACCAGGTTCGAATTTCGACTGAATTACCAGCCTTTGTCACTTCAATTGAAAAAATGCCAGTTGTTGTCTTGGACCGACGAATAATAGAGCAGTGACTCAACTCTTGATACAGTGGTCGGATGGAGGGGACAAGGAGGCGATGTAGGAATACCTGTTCGAGCTTCAAAAGCAATATCCGGAGATCAATTTGGTGGACAAGGATGTTAAGGGGAAGGTGTTGCAGGCATTTTTATCATTGAAATGAGTGGCATTTTCTCTTAATTTTTGCATAAAGTCATTAGGTTCTACCCATATTTTACCTGCTAAATTGCTTGGTTCACCTGAATTTGCATTTATAATTATTCATGTTTAATTTATAAATAATGCACTTGATTTTAGTTGTAAAGGACCACAACAGTCCTAGGCGAAACGTTGTCACAGAGGGAAGCATTGGAGAAAAGCAGAAACGCAAGGCAAACTAAAAGAGAATAGCTGGAGGCGTGAACATGGGCATGAATATAACGTTAGCAGCTGTGGTGTGAAGAGAACGAAGCAGGAGGTGGCATGAAATTTTGTTGGCAGCTGGACCAAAGAATTAAAAGAAAATCACGCAGACCAGGAGCTGACCACGCGACAGACCAGAATAAAAAGATACAAACTAATGTTGCATCTGTGTTTTTTTTTTGGAGAGGAAATAACGTAACACCAGAAGTCTGGACGCACCAGCTCTACATGCACTACACAGGAGAGGAATAAAATAGCCACAAAAGAGAAAAAATGAAAATCACGTTAATGAGGGACACCAACAGCTAGCTACATGTTACACCAAGAGGGATACTCTCCAATGTTACAACAAACCAGGAGGATTTTGGGCTCCGGCTCTTCAACGTTACACAAAAAGGAGGTAGCAAAAAAAAAGCATTGCAAGGGAGACCCACCCACCAGCTTTCAACGTGACACCACATTCAACACTCACTCTACATTTAGCTCTAATGTTACACCAAAAGGGAAGGCTCCACTAACGTCACAACAAAGAAAGCAAGGGACAGCGGCAACATATGAGGAGGGCCATGCCAAGGCAGAAAAGAGCTAGAAAAAAACCAAGAAGGAGTCCCACCTCCCACCACACACACCAGCTAGAGACGCACATCTGGAGGAATTAAATAGAAGCTAGCTACATCACCACCCCACCAGCAGGAGACGTGAGTACAGTTAGAGAAGAGACCCACCCAAGCAGACACACCATACCAAACCAGAAGGAGGATAGCTGGAAAGAGCAAGGAGGAAGGACGCCCGTGCAGGAATACCAGCTCCTCACGCACCTACACAGAAGAGGAATAAAATAAAAGGGCTAAAAGACATCAAGAAGAACAGAAGGTGAGCTGTGTGTTATATGGGGGGCTGAAGCTGCGTGGACAAGAGGAAGGGAATAAAAGGAGAAAAAAAACGTTGGCTAAGGGAAGGGGGGACCGGAGGAAATAGAAGAGTAGATGGGGTGTGGTCTGGAGGAACTAGAAGAGGGACTGAAAAAAATAGAGAGCTGAAAAAAGAGAAGAGGGCATGGACAGAAAAAATAGAGAGCTAGAACTAGAAGTGAGCGTGGACTGAAGAGGGTATAGAAAGATACATAAAAAAAACATCACGTTACAAAGAAGAGAGCTACAGTGGAGCAGACGCTGACCCACCAGGAGACCACGCAGCTGCTAAAGGTTGACTACAAAGAGAACACAGGAGGCAAAGGAAGCGGCTGAAGGCATCACTCATTTTCACACACAAAAAACGTGAGCTGGTGGAGACAAGGAACATCGCAGATGGAGAACGTGAGAAGCTAGCTTGAGGCGTGGAGCTTGAGACAAGCAACAGGTGGAGGACGAACATTACGCCAGAGAGGAGCTTCAGACCATCAAAACAACGCAGGCGTAGCTTGAGGAGGCCACTCAATGACGCACCATTAGAGGGAGACCCGAAAACTCATTCATTTTTTGTTCTATTATTTAATCTCTCCTAATGTTGTTTGCTGAGCATAATTTTTTTGGTATTCATCCTATCATGACTGAGTGGTTTCCTCAAAGCTTCAAGGTTGGGCTGAAGCTTTTAGCTAATTTTTGTGGACTGCATTTCGGTTGATTTATAAATGTGGATTTATAAGTTTGAATTTTTAATATTAATTCTGCTGGTATTGTGTTTGGCCAACCATTATTAAGCATTAGTTGTTAATTGAAGAACCGATAGGTGAAAATTAATAACGAAACTTCAAAACAGGAAACTTATAAATTTCAGATTTAGACATAAACTGAATTTATGAGAGAAAACTAGGTTAGCAAAGAGCTTAATGGGTTATGCTTGATTGCTAGTTTACGATAGTAGATTAGGATTATTGCATAACACTCCTTTGATACGTTGAAAAAAGATCTAAGAAACTCTAGGCTCAACCTTTTATCAACCAAAATTTGCCTCATAAATTGACCCAGGTAAAGTTCATAGAAAGTGTTAAAAGTGGAACCATCCTTAAAGCTTACCACATTCCATTCAGATTAACCCCTTGAAATATTCAAAATTTTCTTTAGCTTAAATTTTATTATTTTTGATAGTTAAATTTCTTATTTTAATTCCCCATTCTTACACATTTGCTTAGTCTAATTAATTGAGTAATCCAAGCCTAGTACTTACACAATTACTCCATGTGGGACGATGTTATACTATACTACTTGAAACTGGTGAACTTGTAGAATCACATCAAAGGGGATTGTTATCGGATGATCGGAGAAGACGATGTGGAAATAAGGAATGGACGGACGTCAAGCTTAAAAGACGGAGAGACAATACGCAACGTTTAAATAATAGGAGAACTATAGTAATAGCCTGGGGGTGAGTTGTAAGGGAATGTAGTAGCTAAGTTTTTAAGTCGAATGAGTGTAGCTCTAACGGTATGCAATTGTGTATGTGCATCCTGTAATCTCTCTCTATGAATGAATCTCTGTCCTTCTTCTGATTTGGTGTATTTTCTCTCTCTCCTTACAGTGTGTTCTTTCCCTGACAACCTCAACCTTCGTACGTTGATTTCGTTAAGATCTATTTTTCTCCTAACAGAGAACAAAGCAAAAAGCCAACAGAAATAACAGAAATGAAACAACGACACCCAGGAGAAAAGAACAATCCAAAAATGCGGTGGAATGGGGTGGGGGATGTTTTAAGACAACAACTTTTTAATGTACGCGGAGGGTTTGTTTTGAAAAGAAAAGGGACGTCATTTGTTTGGAGAGTAGGTAGGTCTTTCTGAAAAATAAACATAAGAGGCAGCTGACCTAGTTTTGGAGACGTATCTAGGAAGCCCAGACGCATGTTGGTTTTGCTTTCCATTTTTTGCATGCATTCAAAGGAGAGAACCATACATGGGTGAGTCTTTATTTTGGATTTTTTTGCCTCTCTCACATTGTATATCTTCTCCCAACTTCTTTACATAAGAATGGTTTTTCTTTTGAATAATTTTCATGTGTACTTTCTTTTCGGTGGCTTATAACTAATTTTTTTATTCTAGTTAGAGGATTATATTAAAGCCTTGATTCTTAATCGATTGTGGGATCAAACAGATTTTTATTGAATTTAATCATACATGGATATTTAATTATTTCCTGAATTATTGGTTTCATGATAGTTTTGAGTTTTATTGAATAGAAGCATATATTAATAATTCTGAAATAATCTACTATTAATTAAAACGATGAACCTGTAATTATTTGTTGGTTTTAATAAGTGGCAATCGACATAATTTTATTTTCTCATTAAGAAGTTTAATATATGTTGTGAAATTAATTAATATGATTGCAATAAACCATTTGTTGAGTTTGTTGGTTAGAATTGAGTCTTTCTAGATTTTAAGATTGTCGAAACGCTAAATCCTACGAGCTGCTTTTGGAGTTATTTTTTCCATTACAATATTGTGTTTAATACAAGAATAAATAAAGTCTTGCATCTTCATCATCTAGTAAAGAATCCAAGAAAACTCCCTAATACAAGATGCTTGCCAAAAATTCACATTTTTAGGTGATACTCATTTATCCACTTGACCCAAAGGGCATTATGGTCATTATGTAACCTCTAAAGCCTTTTGCACGTTAGGACCTTTTGCATGGTAGAGATAGAAATGATCCTAAGGCCTCCAATTTTTTCAAAATGGCAACCTCACTCCATTTTATCTTTGCATTCTTTGAGTGTTCAATTCTGCCTGACCATAGAAATGATTTAATGATTTTACCTACCTCTTTAAGGACTTTCCTTAGCAATGCAATGTGAGTTGTCTAGTATAGATGTAATCTGATTAATATAGAAATAATAAGGTTTAGCCTAGCAGTATAAGAAAGGAACCTAATTTTCCAAGCATTCACTCTTGCCTTGATTCTTTCTATAAGGAGCAAGCAATCATTATACTTTGCGTTAGATGAGGTGATTGGGACTCCCAGGTAAAAGAAGGGGGTAAATTGCATATTTAGTCCCACTATTCTTAGTATTTCATAAGTATTTCTCACATCGACTGAGAGGTAAAGATTGCTTTTTTATTATTTATGCTTTAAACCTGAACAATTAGCAAATAATTCCAAAACATGCATCATCATATTAATAGAATGAGGATCAATACCATATAGGATCATAAGATCATTATACATTAGGTGAGTGAGATTGATAGCTTTAAATTTGTATTGACATTGAAATCTCCTATTGCAAGAAATCAATTTACTAGTCAATCTAGAGAAACCTTCCATCACAATAGTGAATGAGTTAGGAGACAAAGGATCTCCTTGTCGAACCCTTTTAGCAATCTAAAGAGACTTGGTAAGAACCCCATTCACTAGGATACTTAGAGATGGAGTTTGAATGCATGACATTATCCATTCATTAAATCTAAAAGGTAGGTGCAAAGCTTTAAGACAAACTTGGATGAATCGCTAGCTAACAATGTCAAAAGCTTTGAAAAAATCAGCTTTAGTTAGATAGCTTTGAGATTCTTGCATGATTTATAGTCCATCAACAATTCCTGAAGAAAAAGGATATTGTCTCCAATATTATAGTCGGTAATGAAAGCTCCCTGAGCTAAGCTGATAACGCTAGAAATAGCTAGCTTGAGTCTTTCCATAAGAAGTTTAGAAATCACTTTATAGATAATATTACAGTAAGACATAGGTCTAAAATCATTCATACTCTGAAGGTTAGGTTTTTTAGGCATCAAGCATATTTATGTATGCTTCATTTCCTTAAGCATTTTTAGGAAGCAAAGAACTCTATCACAACATCTGTAAGAAGCTTACCCATGATGTTCTAAGTGTTTTGAAAGAAAAGTATTGTGAAACCATCCATCCCAGGTGATTTAGAAGGGTTTATATTGAAAAAAATCCTTTTGACATCTTTTTCAGTGATTGGAGACACTAAATTTTCCTTGATGCTTTAATCAATTGAACAGTCAAACAGTTTTAAAACATGCAGACTAAGGTACTGGAAGTATCTGAAACCATCAAATTCAAGAAGTGGTTTTTGGCAAGCTCTTATAAGTGATAGTGCTATGAAAATTCTCTTTCTCTACTGTCTAGAAGCATAGTTATTCGACTAACATTTCTTCATGCTAGTAAAGATGAGTGGAAGAATTTGGTATTAACATCTCCATCTTTTAGCCATTTTAATCTAGATTTTTGCTTAAGAGTAAAGTTCTCAAGTTTGAGAGCTTTTTGGTACTCCTGTAGACATTTCACCTCTACAGTTCTAATTGTAGAGTTTTGGGGAGAGTAATAACATGCTATTTAAGGTTGTATAAGCTTCTTTGTAAGAGATAAGAGGGCCTAATTTCTTCTGTATATGAACCATTTAAGAGTTGTCTTCACCATCCTAAGTTTCTGTATAAACTGAAAAGATTTGCATCCGTCGACCTCAATACTTCAACAACAAATAATCAGTTTTGTAAAACCTACCATCTGAATTAAGTCATTGAAGAATCGAAAAGGAGCATCTACTATTCTACATTCCAACAAACTTTGGATTAGCATGTACGAACGATCGAACAATAAGTTTAACCGAAATGAACAAAAGAGTTAGGAAATTAGTGCAGCCAAAGTGCATTAACTAGAGATTAAGTCAATTTCTTGTTGGTTTATCCCTTACAGCCAATTTTTTGTTGTATATTTATTTGTATAAAAAAAATTTATTCAATAAAAGGTATTCTTTATCTTTGTGTATTTTTAATTATTTAATTATTAATCATAAAGATAAAGTCCTTGTAATAATTATTATGCAATTAGAAATTATAATATGAT
>JANIHY010136711.1:0-11420 GCA_027479065.1 Erythroxylum brevipes
ATCATGTTCTTTGATTCAAGATTTGGATTCCGGTAACGGGATCCAACCGTTGGGATCCGGTCTCCGGGCCGGGTTCCAACATAAATGTTCTTGCAAAACAAGGAAGATACGTTGAGGGTTGTTTCTCGATGAGCCCCTCCGACGCTCAAGTCAGTCTTTTTTTGGTGTAGGTAGGATCGTTGTGAACGGAGAAGATTAGGGTTAATGATCACGTACCTCTGTTATGGCAAAGTTATACCTTATATATGTAGCTGCAACTAGGTTTAAGTCTTTACGTATGCATGGGAGACTCTCAACTGCAAACGGGCCAAGGAGATCGTCGATTGGACCTGAGCTTGGCATAGCCATTAGGTATAAGACTGATCTTTGAAGAATGGACCGATCAGCCCACGGGTCGTTATGACTGGGTTCGGGCCCCGCACGACCGACTCGACCACACGTCACACGAGTATCTTATGTTTTTGTTCTCGTGTTTTTGTTATATAATCTTGTCCGTGGATTAAGAGATCATATGAACCGAAAAAGTAGAGTGGGCTTGATTTTTCGTTTTTTTGTCCATGACGTTGATTTTTCTTTTTTTTGTCCATGATGATTCAAGTGTCTTTCATGAAAGACAAGATAAAAGTATAGACGAGGACATAAAAAACTAGAGAACATGTAAAAGGCATGAGATTATGTTGGTTTTCTCGAGTTTACGAAAATCGAGAAACTTTATTTCTTATTTTTTATGCCATAGAAAGCAACGTTTAAAAGCTACGTTTTAAGACCCGGACTGGACCGGTCGGTTCAACCAGTCCGACCGGTGACCAATCGCTGGTCCGGTCTGGTTGATCCTTTAAAACCGGCTATAAATTGACCCAGTCTGAACCGGTCAAAACTGGTCAATTGACCGATCGGACCGGTCCGATCCAACCGGTTGGACAATTATTTTTTATTTTTTATTTTTTGAATTTTTTAAAATTTTTTAAATATTTTATATAATTAAATATAATTATTGCATAATTATTACGTCACACTGGTTCGACCGGTGGTTGAACTGGTCAAACTGGTCAAACCAGTGACTAGTAAGGCCACCGATTTGATGACCAGTCCGAGTTTTAGAACATAGTTTAAAAGAATAAAAGGTGTTAGTTTATCATTTTTTATGGGTTAATGGTTGGTTGTTTAAGAACAGTAAATGCATTAAATGCATTTCATGAGTGTTGTAGCATGAATCAGTAAAAGGTAACGTTTTGAAAAAGGAAAGCAGGATGTATGAGGGAAATGACACAGTCTTCCTTCGGTTTTGCGTACAAAAGTAGAGGTTGTGTGCATTGATATTCTTGTTTTCGTTACCTGTAAGAAATTAGATATGCATGACACGGAAATCGAAAAGTTTTGTTCTTTCTTCTTTAAAGCATTCTCTATGTTTATTTGCTTTAAGGAAGAGACCAATGGTTAAAAGCATTAGGCTCTTATGTAAGAAGGAAATGAGAAATAAAAACTTTTCTTGATTTTGGTGATGAGAGTGAGCATTAGATGCATGAATAACAATGGTTTGTCCATTTTGGTTTTTTGTGCTTAAATACTTTGAATGTCTTTTATGTATTTATTACATTAAGAAGAGCATTGGCTTTTCAGTGCACAGTGAATGATCCTTAAATGCATGTGTAAGATCTGTACAAATGCACGGAGGCTTGAAACTCTCAGTTGTTTTTTGGTTTCAAACGTTTACAAGATTGTTCATGGTTGTTTATGCACAATAAAATGTTTTTGATAGAAAACCGAAAACATTCTAATAAATATGTACCTTTATGCAAATTACGTTTTTGCTTGTTCTATTTGTGCATAAAACTGAAATATGCCGGAGTTCATTATAAACATATTTGTGTTTATATTGATAATCAGTTTTATTTGTAAATGTTTTTTTAAGTGATATGATCACTAATGTTATTAAAATAAATCATTATATATTTATGAATGTGTTTTCATATAATATATTTTAAAATATTCCATAAATATGTTTTTTGGTTCATTTTGAATTATATTATATAAATGAGTTTTATATAATTTTGTATATAAATTAGTTTTACATATAATTTTTTTGACATCTTTGTGATATGTCAAATTAAATTAGGTTAATATAGAAATTCCTAATTCGTTTATGTATGAGTTATATAAATTTGTTTTATGTAAAATTGAAATAAAAATGTTAATATGTTTTTCATAGAAATTGGTTATGTTAATTGGTTTAACATATGAAATATATATAAATATATACATTTGTTTTGAATATGTTTCATGTGAATAATTAATAAAAAATATTATAATTTATGTCATAAGTGATGATTATGAGCTTAGTGAAATTTTCGATCTTATGATATGAATGATGATATTTTTGATAATTTAATTATTCAGATATGTGTCTCATATCATGTTTATATATACTTGTAAAAATGACAACTAAAATCTTGATCGGTGATTTGCCCACCACTGAAAAATTGGATGAGTTCAATTATGATATGTGACAAAGGAAGATTCAGTATCTTCTAAATGAACGAGAATTACTCAAACATTTAACCATAATATTGACTACAACTTCAGTCAAAGACAAAGACAGAAACGATATTGAAACTGCTAGTGAGCAATATCAAACATCCTCAAAGGCTTATGCAGATTGGTCCAAAAAGGATCGTAAGGCATGTTATACTATGTTGTATTTCATGCATGACGATTTAATTGGAGAGTTTGAGTATTGTGCCACTGCTAAGGATATGTGGGACAAACTTAAGATCACTTTTGGTCAAACAACTACTTCAAGGTTTCGTACTTTGCACCTCAAGTGGATGAACTACAAGATTAATACGACTCGTAGTATGGTTGAATATTTACGAACCATAAGTACAATAGTTCGTGATCCTAAGGCAGCTGACCAGGTTATCTCTGAAGAGAAGCAAGTCCTGAATGTGATTCGGGCTCTTCCAGATCATACTACGCACTGGAAGAAAGTGAAACTTGTTTTGACACATAATGAAAATGTCAAAAACCCTTTCAGAGATCACTAGGCACCTCGAAATGGTGGAGGATCGCTTAAAAGCATCTGACTCCTCCAATGTGGCTCTTGGTTCTAAAAGCAAAGGACCAAAGGGCAACAATGCTAAGCGAGGTAAAAGAAAAGGTTCTCAGCCTCCTCAAAGGAATGGACCAAAAGGTCATATTGTCAAGAAGAAAAAGGCTAAGGGCTAAGGAGAGAAAAACATGGCACGTGTAAAGTGTTATAATTGTGGAAAGAAAGGTCATTTTGCTCAGGATTATCCCAAACCTAAGAAGGTACCTTTCTTATCCATAACTCCTGATTTATATGTTTGTTCTCATGCTTAGTTGTTAATTCTATTCTTAATTGGATTGTAGATATGGGAGCAAGCAAGCACATAGTTCGGGATCAAGTTAGCTATGTGGACTTTCATTGGTATTTGGTGGGTTCACAAACTGTCGTGTTAGGAAACTTCAGTAAAGAAGATGTCCTAAGAATAGGGACATATCAGCTCAAGTTACGTGGAGGACATACTTTTACTCCTCCACAATGCTCTCTATGCACTCGGGGTGCGATGTTGGCTTATGTCTCTTGTAACTTTAATAAAATCAGGATTCTTTTTTAGTTCCATTCATTATGGATTGCACATTTGTATAATGGCAATATTTTTAGTCATGCTAAATTGAAAAGTGATTATCTAATTCTTGATTTGGATGCTTGTTATGATAATTTGCCTTCTGTTTATGTTTCATATTTTGACCCTGATTCTGAATCTATTAAATGGCATGCTAGACTTGATCACATTTGCTAAGATAAATTGAGTAGGCTAGCTAAAGAAGGTCTTTTAGACTGACTCACTAAGGTTAAGTTGCCAAGATGTTAGTCATGTTTAGTTGGTAAGGCAACCATGAAACCTTTTGGTAAGGCTTCAAGGGTGTCTAAACCTTTAGAGCTTATTCACTCTGATATTTATGGACCCATGAATGTTAAGGCATGTCATGGGGCTATCTATTTTCTCACTTTAATAGATGACTATTCTCGTTATGGGTATGTGTATCTTTTAGCTCATTGTTATGAAGTGCTTGATGTGTTCAAACGTTTTGTGACTCAAGTTGAGACATAATTGGAAAGAAGAGTTAAAACTCTTCGGATCGATCGTGGTTGAGAATATCTATTTGATATGTTCAAAGAATTTTCTGAGAAAAATGGTATAATAAGACAACTAATGATTCCTCGAACTCCACAACAAAACGGTGTTGCGGAGCATAGGAACCGAACATTGCTTGACATGGTCAGGTCAATGATGGCACATGCTCATCTTCCAATTAGTTTATGGGGAGATGTCTTGCTCTTGACAACTTATATTCTTAACTATGTGCCAAGTAAAAGTATACCCACCATTCTATATGAGTTATGGAATGGTAGAAAACGCTCTTTAGATCATTTGTGCCCATGGAGTTTGGCTGGTTATGTACATAACCCAACTCATAAACATGGGAAACTTGGTCCAGGAGCCACTAAAAAGATGTTTATAAGATACTTTGAACATTCTAAAGGGTATGTTATGTTTAGTGAGCACCCGAATGGTGGCACGACGGAGGTTGCTTCCCGTAATGTGGAGTTTCTTGAGGATGAGTTCCCCAGTATAGGTGAAATAAAAGAGGACCTAGATTTGTATGAGTTACAACCAAATACTCTCGGTGAGGAGAGAATTTAGTTACTCGCCAAGTCACCGGGACTTTTCCTGCCTAAGCAAACCAAATCGAGAATGAGGTTCATCTTCCATCTCTAAATGAAGAACCTGTGAATAGTCTACATGTTCAAAATCTCACATCTCAAGGGGATAGTAGGAGTGGTTCTCATCATGATCCGAACCCCACATCTTCAAGAGCTAAGGGAGGGATCCTGAATCAGGTCAAACAAATGTAGGTCCTAGACTCCGAAGAAGTCAGCATGGAAGAATTCATCGATTATATTTTCAAATCGAAGAGGAAATATTCCTTTGTACTCCTTTAGAAATAGAAGAACCAACTTCTTTTCAAGAGGCTGTTGATTCACCTAACCACACAGAGTGGATGGATGTTATGAGGGATGAAATGGACTCAATGACATGAAATCAGGTTTGGGAACTAGTCAATCTTCCGCTCCAATGAAAGTCAATTAGAAACAAGTGGGTTTTCAAGATAAAACATAAGGCAGATGGAACGATCAACAAGTTTAAGGCCCGTTTGGTAGCGAAAGACTATACCTAAATAAAGGGTATAAACTATGAAGAGACATTTTCTCTTGTGGTGAGATTTGCCTCTATTTGCTTACTTCTGGCTCTGGTTGTCTATTTGGACCTGGAGTTATTTTAAATGGATGTAAAGACCACTTACCTTAATGGTAACCTTGAGGAAGAGATTTATATGAATCAACCTATTAGTTTTGTATCAAAAGGTCAAGAAGACAAATTGTGTCTTCTTAAAAGATCCATATATGGTCTCACACAATCTTCCAAATTGTGGTATTTTAGATTCCATGAAGCCATTACTTCTTTTAGCTTAGTCATGGTTTCAGAAGACCATTGTGTGTATGTCAAGAGAACAATTAGTGGAATTTTATTTCTTACTTTATATGTTAATGACATATTACTAACCGACAATAATATGGAGATGCTCAAGACCACAAAAGAGTGGTTGTCCTCTGTTTTTGATATGAAGGACATGGGTGAAGCTAGGTATATCCTATATGTGGAAATAACTAGAAATCATCCCAAGAAGCTTCTTGGTTTAAGTCAAGATGTAACGCCCCATATTAGGGGTTAGAGTATTGAGGAATTTCAATGCATAGTATGCTTTACATAATTAAGTTTTGCTTATTTAGGCATATGCATTTTTGGACTCCTGCAAATTTTAAACATGCATTCATAACATTTTTTCAGGCATAAATTGAGTTATAGAATGTAATTAAAATGTGATTTAGCAAGTTTAGCATATTTCGGGTATTTTAGAATTTTGGCTTCTTTAAAATATATATATATATATATTGAAAGTTAAACCAATCCTAGTGTGACATGTGGCAACATAAGTATATGACAAATGGCTTGTGTGTGTGGTGATAAGTGGCAAACTTGTTTAAGTGACAGATGGGAGACATGCAAAAAGCCACGTAGTTCACTGTTTAACAAAAACCAATTCTGTAGCTCTCTCATTCCTCTATTGTTTATTTCTCCACCGATTACACGAGGTTGGTTATCCTCTATTCTGCATATGTGATCCACCCTCATTGTTGGAACTAATTGCTGAATCGAGTAAGTTGTGTTATAGTTTCTGGATGTGTTGTAAATGAATTTGATGTTGTTGTAGTACTGGAATTGGGCACATGCATGAGCTGGGAGAGAAACAAATTCGGTAAGAGTGATGATATAGTGTAGATGTTGTAACACTGTTTGCATGCAACTTAAAAAGAGAAACTTTGTAAAGTGGAAAGGTTTCAGATGTTTTGGGAGGTGTTTAGAATGGGTTGAATGAGGAAGGCATAAAGGAAGATGAGAATGTAAAATACGCAGTAGTAAGAGAAAGTGAATAGGTAGTTTCAGATTTCTAATGTGTTTATGGAATCTAGAATTTTAGTTTATTTGAAGTTGTAGAGTTGAAATGGAAGTAGAAAAAATTGGTTTAAATGTGTTATATCTTCTTTGAATATGTTAGAATTGAGAAATATGGGAAAAGAATGAGAGGAAGAAGGTGATTTAAACACCGTAAAGTTCACCGTGACCAACTCTTTTTAGTTCGCTACGGTGAACTCAAAGGAATTGGTTCTGTAAAAGTTCTCTGTAGTTATCAGAATGGAGTGATTTTTAATTTGAATTAAACTAGAGACATAGGGATACAATGTCTTTGAGGAAATAGAGTTTTAATTCTACCTCTAAGAATTTCATAATCTGATTGGAAGTTGAGATAAGAATTTTGTTGAAGCTTAAGAACAGTTATTAATCTTTTGGGATTAACTTTCAGTATACTAACCCAAATTGGATAAACTTGGTATCATTGGAAAACTAAGACAAAGAGGGAAAAATTTCTACAAGAAAGTTTTACTAATTACCTCGCCTTCCTAATGAGAATGATTGAACAATGTGAAATCGAAAGTTGGTTGTGAAATAATTTGGATTGAGCAATTGAGTATGGTTTCACATGAATACTAATGTGAGAAGATTAGGGTTAAGGAACCTGAATTTTTTTCATGAACATACATCATACGTATTCATTATACATGAGTGTGCATAATTGAATTAATAATTGTGCACAATAGTGATATGCGCTTGTATTGAAGGCTTTAGAGGAACCCATCAAGCGACCGATTCCAAATATTGCCGGGATGTCGAGGTAATAAGTAATAAGGGAGATTTTGTAAGTAATATAGACAGTAAATTTTGTAAGTAATTTAGTTGGTAAATTGTGTTAGTAATTCAGTAAGCAAATTTTTAATAGTTTTACTTTGACTATTTTGTTTGCTATTGATTGAATCATTGAATGATTTGCAAAACTGTAAATATGGGAATTTAATTTCAGACATTTCTGTTTTGATTATGTTAAGTCCTAGTTGTGGATAAATAGGCATGCCTAGAAGGGTCTGCAGCTGCTTCTATGACACTTTAGTGTCTTCTGTTATCGACACTTCGATGTCTTCTGTTAGTGACACTTCTGTATCTTCTGATATCAATACTTCGGTATCTTCTGTTAATGACACTTTGGTGTAGAGACTTCAGTCTCTTCCGTGACACTTTGGTGTCGAGACTTCGGTTTCTTCTGTACAAATCCTGGTACCCACTTCTGTAATTGGATTTAATAGTGATATGATTTTGTATTATGATTTCTGTTTGATTCTGATATAAACAAGAAATGTTGTTCTGATTATGAAGGGTTATACCCTCCTGTGAGACTCAGTTCTGTTCTTCGTGCAATCTGTTTGAGATCCAATATTACATGTTTGAATTGTTTGTTTCGATAAAATGTTAATGCATGCTTCTGATATATCATGATTGTGTATAATTAATTGTCAATTTATCCATAGTTTAGTTATTACTCATTAAGCTATATGCTTAGCACGGTAGATTTGCCCCATGTAGGTTATGAGAAAAAGAAATATGGACTAGGACGAGTCAATCGCAATGGCCAATGAAGTCTGAGTCTTGTTTTGTTAAAATTGTAATTTTGGAGTTTATTTTGTCTTGTCTTTGATGTATATGACTTTGGACTTATCTGAAGATTTGTAATAACCTTAATTTAGGCTGGATCCGTTTTGGAACAAGTTGTATTTAAGCTTAGTGCATTATGATTTATGTTTTCTCCGAACTACTTCTGTTTTGAGCTATTGAGATTGCATGATCAATATTTCGTATGTTTTAGTTTTGTTTCCGTTCTATATGCATGTATGTTATGTTGTTTGCGTGGCATCCCCGTATCCTCACAGGGGGTATTAAGGCGTCACACAAGAAGCGTATATTAATACAAACTTGGAACATTTTCTAATGCATTATTCCAAACCCGTTGATACTCCAGTTGAAAAGGGTCTTATCTTGAGTCTTGATCAATGCCCTAAAACAGATAAGGAAAAAGAAAAAAGGAGTAATTTTCCCTATGCTAGTGCTGTAGGAAGCTTAATGTATGCTACGTTGTGTACATGACCTGACATTTGCTTTGTGATTAGTTTGGTAAGTCCTTACCAAAGCAACCTAGGACCTGCTCATTGGCAAGCAATCGAAAGAATTTTTCACTACCTTCGTGATACTTCAGACCTGGTCTTTTGCTATCAAGGCAGGGATTTGAGGTTAAAGGGATATTCAGATGCCGATTAGGGTGGTGACCCAGATGAGTCTAGGTCAACCTCACGATATATTTTCACATTAGGAGAGGGAGCCATATCTTGGTCCAGCAAGAAGCAAGACTGTATATCATTATCAACAATGGAAGCAGAATACGTTGATTGTTGTCTTGCCGCTCAGGAGGCAATATAGTTGAGAAGTTTTCTCTAGGATCTTAATCTTACTCCTAAAGTTAATGATCCTATTGAAATGTTATGTGACAACACTGCAGCCATACAGTTTGCTAAAGATCTGAAGTTTCATAGAAAATCTAAGCATATCAAACGTTGTTATCATTTTGTAAGAGACGCTTTAAAAAATAAAGAGCTTGCCATAAAGTATATAACTAATCCCAAGATGGTAGCTGATCCCTTTACGAAACCTATTCTCTGAGACTTGTTTAAGGCTCATGTGCTGAGTTTAGGTTTACGTAGGGTTTAGTTTTTCCATTGGGTTATATCTTATTGTATAATGGACATGTTTTCAATTACAATGAGTTTTTGTTTAATAAAAGTTTAATTCTCAAATGTTCATTAGTACGAAATTACATGATAAGATACATTGTAATGTCACCACACATTAGGCTTCTGATTGACCTTATCATACAGGCAATCACCCTAATGCTTGAGTAGCGAGTAGGATGAGACTTCACAATATTAATATTAAGTATATGTAATATTGTGTAATCTTCATACTTGTGTAGTGTGCATGATAAGTTTTTTTTATTTGAATAGTCATCTTAGTAAGTATAAGATGAGACTCTGATGAGTCGATGTGAAAGATTCAGATTTCACATTGAAGCCTTAAAGCCAAATCTTAAGTGTCAAGATTAGCATTACGTATGTTAATCTAGTGGCTCGGATTAGTTTTTAAGTAAAACAAGATTCGTGATTTGCATAGCATAAAAGGGTAACATGCCCAACTTAATGGGAGCTAAGTTATGACACACATTTCATACTGCATGTCCTATATAACGACCTTCTTGTGGAATGACAGTTAAATCCCTTTCTCTGTCACTGTATGATCCTATAGACTTTAATGTCTAATCGAATGAAACCCTTCGACTTAGAATTATGATATGAAGTCAAGGCTTATTATTGCTACTTTAGTGTGTTTTTCCAAGGGCTAAGTTGTATATGGTCCAACGGAGCACATTAAGAAAGTAGTTAAGCTAAGATGTATTATTATGAGTGTCTAAGGAAGAATATTTTCCTTCATCACCATATCAACCCGGGCGATTATACTTGGTATATAATCATATGATATATCTATTAGCATAAAGGGACAGTGTATGCATTTGGCAGTATTTTGGATGATTTGGGGTATCACGACTATGTGAAAGTGTTATGTTAGTTAGATGGTGACTTAATATAACACTACTAGTTCTGTAAATGGTCGCATACCCTATTCTTAATATGATACGTTAAATTTTAGAGAGAAGATGTAACTCGTGACTTATGTGGCCGAGTAAGAGTTGTTGGCAGTTATATACGAACAACCACATATATATCTATATATAAAACTTCCGTTAGTTTTCTTCTCTAATATAAAAAGAGGGAGTTTGTTGGTTTTATTTGGTTGTTCTGAAGACAATGAATACATTAGAATCCAAACAGGTTTTGGCTCTCTTTTACTCTCTACGATTTTGCTAAATCCGGAGAAAAACTTCATCTTTCCTCATGTGATTCACACCATCAAAGGTTAGAGTTTGGGTCGTGAATTAACGGTAACTCTAGTAGCTAACCGTAAACTGTGGATTATCAAACAGAGAATCAATCAAACGCTTCCGTATTAAGGTTAGTCTTTATATATAAATCTACATTTTCCATACCTCAAATGCGTATAAAAGATATTTCCTAGGAAACATGCTAAGAAAGACAAAATAGATTATTTAAATTCATCAAAAAAATATTTATAAGAAACCCAATAGCTTCAAACATATTGTATCTATAGTGTTTTTTTGAAACAATCACATCTCTAGTGTTTTTTAAAGAAGCACACTCCCGTTTATTGTAATTCTAAATTTAATTATGTTTATGAGATAAAGAATTTTAAACACATTTATACAAACTAATGAATTTAAAAAAGTACCTTAAACAGATTCTCACTTTCTGATGTACTTTTGAAAAGGTTGTAAACGCATATGAACCTCATATGAAGAGAGTACTTCAAAAACAAGTTTTAGTTATATAATTTTCATGCATCTCCCTATCTACGTATTAAAGAAATTGGGTGATTTTAGTTAAATAAGTGATCAATTTAGCAATACTTATATTTCAACTTTACACCTAATTTGGGTGTCAAAATAGAATTTCAATTTAATACTAAGGATCCTCTTCCTGTATTATTATTGTATAATCTATATAGTGATAATTGAATTTTAAAAGTCACTAAATCAACACAATATGTTAATTGAATTAGTCCCAGCCAACATTTACTCAACTGACATAATTCAACATTATAAGAATGTTATTTAGGAAAAAAGAAATTCACCTTAAACGAAACATGTAATCTGAACTGCGGAAAGGACAACATATGAAGCGGAGAGGTACATAGATATAC
>JANIHY010136737.1:0-11418 GCA_027479065.1 Erythroxylum brevipes
TTGGAATCACTTCAGCGAACATCGGAATCATGGATCAGAATGGCAACAATCAGTTCAGCCAGAATCCGGCAGAACCACCCAGCTACTAAGTAAAACCGTGAACTAACTAGTGCAAGAACTACCTAGTGCAATATGTAGCTCTCCAAAGACCATCTAATTGAAACTTATTTATGAAAATCCATCTTCCACTGACATCATTGGCATCTGGGAGGCGTGGAACAATATCCCAGATCCTGTTTGTAATCAAAGCATTATATTCATTTAGGATCCTTAAGGGCAGAGCCATAAGTCTTGGGAATGGGAGATAGAGAGGAGGTTGTTTTTGTATAAAGAGAACATATTGACTTGGGCTTATGAATGCCGTGTTTTACTCCTTGTCATCATGGGATGTTGAGAAGTGGAAATGGATTGAGGAATTGTGGTTATAGAGGAAGAGGGAGGTAGAGTGATGGGTGGAACAAAGGGTGAGTGAGTTGTGTTTAAAGTAGGACATGTAGTTGGGGAAGGATTAGTAATGGTAGCATGGGGAATTTTAAAGTGTGTCATGGTGGTTATAGGTGTGGGACTTAAGGGAGGGAGGTTTGGTACATTAAAGTATGGGAGGAAGAGGGGGATAAATTTTCTTGTCATGCATGAGAAAATTGTAAGAGTTCGGAGAAGGAGTATGGAATGTAGCGAAAGGAAAAGAATTTTCATCAAAGACAACATGGTGTGAAATGATGACCTTCCATATGGAGAGATCTAAGCAATGATGCCAGCAATGATTAGAGTAGTACCTAAAAAAAACACATGGCATCGAGCATAGGGCGAGTTTATAGGGGGCAGTGGTTAAGAGGTTGGGGTAGCATAATAACCCAAAGACACAAAGATAGGTATAGGTAGAAGGTTTGTGAATGGGGTTGTGATGTGTAAGGTTTTTATGAGAAGGAGATTTAAAAGATGACATGCTATATTAGGTGCTTCCACCCAATATTGTGGTGGCATATGAGTTTTGAACAAGAGCGTTCTAACATTATTGTTGATGGTGCGAATCATACACTCAGCCTTTCCATTTTGTTGTGAGGTATAGAGGTAAGAAAAACAAAATATAAGACCATGTGTTTCAAAAAATTGTAAGAATAGTTTATTAGGAAATTCAATGCCATTATCACATTGGAAGGCCTTTATCTCACAATTAAATTGAGTATGAACATAAGCACAAAAATTAAGAAATTTAGAGTAAACTTCTAATTTGGCATAAAGAGGAAATATCTATAAATAATGACTGAAATTGTCTAAGAGTAATAAGTAATACTCAAACCCAGAGATATTAGTTATAGAATAGGTCCATAGATATATATCTACTATTTCAAAGGGATTATAAGTACGAGTAAAAGAAGAGAAAAAGGGAAGCTTAACATGCTTTCCCAACTAACAAACATGACAAATTGGAGAAGATTTATACTTATTACAAGATATAAAGTTGCTTTTTAACAAGATAATTGAAAACAAAATTTCTTAGATGCTAAAATCTATGATGCCATAACCATAAAGAGGATGTTGTAGAAGACACAAAAGCAATAGGATTGGATGAGGAGGGTCATGCCATTGGTAATCTAATCAGGTACAAGTCTTCGAATCTATTGAACCTGAGAATCTCAGTCTGAGTCTATAAGGCCTTCATAGAAAAGACAAATTGAGCAAATTTTATAAAGCAATGATTATCATTGGTGAATTTACGTACGAAAATGAGATTTTTTAATAATGTGAGGAGTGACTAAGACATTTTTTGAGAGTAAAAGGGGAAGGGGAATAAGGAAGAATGGTAGACCCAACATGTGTAACAGGGATGGAGAATCTATTACCAATAACTACATGCTTAGGTGAAATAATACTCGAATTAAAAACATAAAGAGATTACCTAGGTAGGCAGTCATGTGTATGGAAGCCCTGGAATCAGATGGAGGTTGGAGGCTCATTGTATCAAAAGCATTCACTAGAACTTGCCAAGAGATAGGTTGACTGATGGGCTAGCTTTGTGAGGCTTATTGTGGTTGACTGTAGGCTATTGAGATTCCTAGGCTAACTAACATGACTTGTGGGCCTAACCCATAGCTTGACCAGCAAGTAGATCATGTGCTTGTTGGGTCGTAGGCCTAGGGCTTGGACTGAGCAGTCCTAAAGTAGGATTGTTGGATCCAACCCACTGATTATTGTGTCCATGAGTTTGTCTACCCCATTGATTGCCATGCCCATAATTCCAAGTTCCAGGATAATTGTCATGCGCATCATAATTATTATACCTTCTATGGCTATTGTTGTAGCCTCCACATCTGCAAACCCCATGACCATTAGGACTACTTCGGTCCCCTCTCTAATTAGAGTAATTTCCATGGCCAATAAGAGCTGTAGATGGAGATGAAAAAGGAGAAAGCTTTTTCTTGTCTTGGCGATCTTTGTCTAGAAACAGTATGGACCGTACTTGTAAAAATGAGAGGAGGAGATTTTGAGTGGAGATGAGATTAACCAAAGTATCATACGTATCAGGAAGATCATTAAGGGTTTGAAGAATAAGAGTTTGGATGGGTATGGGATTGTCAACGTCAGCTAGAACATCAAAGAGGGATTTAATGGCTTGGCAATATTTAGTGATAGAAAGAGCCCCTTTTTCCATGGTACAGAATTGTTCTTGAAGTTAAATGGCCCTAACCAATTTATTATCGTTTAAAAGACCCTCAATCGAGAGCCATACATCTCAGGTCGTGGATTTTGGCTTTATAACCATTTTAAAAAGATCACGAGAGATAGGTCCATATATCCAAGAAAGAGCTAAATAGTCTAGTTGTTGCTAAGCATCATTATTCTTACTTGATGGTTTACATGTACCATCAAGATGGCCAAGAGCATGATAGCCTCTGACTGTAATACTGAACAATTCATTCCAGTCCTAGTAATTATTAGCCTTGAGATTGAGAGTGATGTGAATATGAGTTTTGATATTAGATATTAGATAGAGGAGGAGGGGTTTCACCAGTAGCCATGATTAGGTGTGGAGTTATTAGAATAATACAAAATAGCAAAAGGGCCACAAGAATAGTAAGAGTAGGTGCTACAAAAAGAATGCAGTATAAAAGGAGAAGGATTTGATTACCCCAAAAAAATAAAGAAACCACGGCCTGATGATGTTGATGATTGCAGCTGTCACGACAGTAGGTGAAGAGGCAAAAGAGAGATGCACGAATAGAAAGGGACGAGACAGAGAGATATAGGGTTAATTAAGTTTATAAATTAGACAATTAGTAGTAAGTAATTGTGATTTATATTTTTTCAAAATGATGATTGTATGTAATATCTAGTTTTGGGAATAGCAAGTGTGAAGAGGCATAAAGTAAGTACTTTTATCATTAAAAGTGTCACTTTAGCTTGGTCTATTGTTGATAATAAAAGTAAAGTGTGACACAAACATTTAGGACATCTCAATTTTGTTGTATCGTCTTATTTGTTGAACTCTCGTTTATTTGATGGTAATGATAAATTTCCTCATCTTTCTTTGAATGTTCAATTCATCAATTAGGAAAAAGTAAAATTCTTCCTTTTTCTCTTTTTAGAGGTTGGGCAAAAATTTCTTTGATGTTATTCATAGTTATGTATATCGAATTGCACCTATTATTTCTCATGCACATTATAAGTATTTTGTAACATTTATTAATGACTACGATTAGTTTGCTTGAGTTTATTTTCTTCATTCTAAATTAGAGGCCCTTTTAGTCTTTCAAACCTTTTTTTTGCTGCATATTTTCAAGTTCAATTTTCTGATGTTATTAAGGCTCCTTTATTTGATCTCTCACAATTATTATCCATGTATATCATCATCAATTAGAAATTTCCTATATTTTATTACTTTATTATTCTATTCCACTATCTTTTAAGTAGAAGTTTTGTATATAACAACATATCTTATCAATCAACTGCCTTAAAAATATTACATTTTAATAAATATTATTTTTGTCTTTATAATAAACATTTTAATTATAGCTATTTATATATTTGACTATGCTTGCTCTATATTCATCTGTCATATTATGAACATTGTAAGTTTTATGTTCAATCTATTAAATGTGCCTTTATTAGATATCACATTAGTCATAAAGGTTTTGTTTTCTATAACCCTAGTACTAAGAAAGTTCGTGTTTCACGAAATATTATTTTCTTTGAAAATCAAATTTTCTTTTCAATATATATTTAAACCTCCATCGATATTGTGACTCTTCTTAGTTTTGATAAATTATCTTTCATTTACTTAATAGTCCAAACCTATAATTATGTGTCAACGATGTCCTCCATGACTTTCCTTCCTCCTCTAAATCTGTTATCTAATCTTGCTCCACCTATCTTGAGAAGACCTGTCAGAATCTTTCGTCCTCCTAACCAATATATCCCTTATAATACATCATTCAATATTAATTTATCCTCTATTTTGATTTTATCCTCTTACTCACACATAAGTAAGTATCAATTTTGGCAATACACAATGATAGAGGAATTTCAAGCTCTTTAGAATAATCATACTTAGGACATTGTCTCATATCTAACTACAACAAAGCCTATTAGGTGCAAGTGTTTTTTTTTTAGTGAAATTTCATTTTAATGGGACTTTAGTTCACTGTAAGGCTAGGTTAAGTTGGTTGTCTTTGGTAATCCACAATAGTATGGAGTGAATTATGAGAAAATATTTGCTCTAGTGGCAAAAATGACTATAGTGTGAACAATTCTTACCATTGCTCAAGGCTGGCCACTTTATCAAATGGAAATGAAAAATGTTTTTTTACATAATGATCTCAAAGAGGATATATGCATGACACCTCTTCCTAGTATATTTTCCTCTTCTACTTCAAACTTTCTAAGTTGAATTAGTTATTACATACCTTACAAACTTCTCGCTTCTCGCTTATGGTTTGAAAAGTTCAGATCCTCCTTACTTTATGACCCTTCCGTAATTGTTTATAAAACCTCCATTAACATTATCATTCTTTTATTCTGTATAGATGATATTGTTATAACTGGAGCCGATTTTTTGTTGATTGCTCAATTCCAATTATACCTTCACATTAGTCATCTTCCTATTTCTTATAGTTAGAAGCTTACACTAACTATTATGGCATATTCTTACACCATCATAAATACACTCAATATTTGGTTACTTTGGTTGATCTTCAAGATTTTCATCTATTAATACTTTTCTATTAGTAAAGGTTAAGTATTATAAGAAAGAGAGAGAGTTAGTTTCTAATCCATTATTGTATTGATAATTAATAGGTAGCTTCAACTACTTTATTATTGTTCTCATTTATTGCTCAACAGGTTAATCAATTAATGTTTTCCCCATGTCATCTACAATTGACTGTAGTTCGACACATTATTTGATATTTGCGAAGTACTTCTTGTCATGACTTATTCTTTGTTACTGAGAATCCTATATTATTTATCGCTTTAGTGATGTTGATTGAGTTGGTTATCTAAATTCACGTCTCGTATTTACTGAATTTGATTATAGTTCTATACCTATTTCCTACTCTGAGATTACTTGGCTTAGGGATTTATTGACTAAGCTTAGTTTTTTTAGACTTGTTCCATTCTTCTCTATGCAAACAACACCAATATTATTCAAATTGTTACTAATTTAATTATTACGAGTGCACTGAATATATTTAAATAGATTATAATTATAATTAAAAATTGTCAATATATAATGATTATCTTACAAAAATTAAAGACCAGCGAGGAGAGTTTTGACGATAGCGTCCAATCTTTCATAAAAACTTATACAAAGTTACAGTTACACAGATCAGATGATTACATACTGAATAAAGGAAAAGAAGATAGAAAAGAGAAACACTCAGAGAAAGAGATAACACAGGAGAGAGAGAACACTCGTACTTTTCCCCCACCCTATTACATATTAAAGCAACTTATTTATATAACTCCAGGATGCAGGTGAATTGATAAGGGCCTTTTCTGGCTTAAGTGAGGTCGCGGATTTGAACCTCCTCATGTATGTAGCTGTTTAAAACTTGAGACCAGAGCTTTATCTCTCACAAGGGACCTACCCGGCTCGAGCGAGGATTAATCTGGGTATAGATGACTTAAAGGTGCCTTCCTATAATTAGGACCCACCTAAAACCCCTCTGGGAACAGAAAAAAAAAAACAAAGCAACTTATTAATATAGTTTCATATTAACTTCCTTACAACTTCTATGTTAGGCTCCTTGCATAGTTTCACTTCCACATGAACTTCCTTGCATGGTTTTAGATCTTAACTTCCATGTTAACTTCCTTGCAAGGTTTCAAATCCAACTTCCACGTCAACTTCCTTGCATGGTTACTTTTATGAAGGACACTTGTTAAAATCTCATACTTTTGTTTCTTTAAGTTAAGGATCATATGTCATGTCTCCATCCTCTTTATGTTGTATAATGACATTACCCTCGTCATCGAAAAAGACCTTGTTTGCAAGGTCAAAGTGAGGATAAAGCTTTGGGAAGGGAGAGAGAGGCATCCATGAAGGATCAGTAGGACCAACCCATGCAACGAGCAGCTCTATGTGAAACCCATCAGTATAAAGTGTCTGCCTCATATTCACAATATCACGAAGATATAGCATAGGCCCTGTGTCAGAAGTAAGCAATGACAAAGGAACAAAATTAATGGGTGTCTTCTCCAATACAATTCTTTAATAAAAAAACATGAAAAACAAGATGAATGCAAGCTTCAGGTGGTAATTATAGTTTGTAAGCTACTGAACCTATTTGTTTTAAGATCTAGAAAGGGCCAAAATATTGAAGACACAACTTTTGTGATTAACGCAATTGTACCGAATGTTGTCTATATGGTTGAAGTTTGATAAAGACCCAATCTCAAATATTGAAAGAGATCTCATTACACTAAGAATCAGCAAAGCATTTGACAAGGTCCTAAACACGACTCAAATTAAAATTCAAACACTATAGAACTTCATCATGGAGAGTGATATGTTGCAGGACATCAACAAGAGTGGAATCAAATTGAGCAATATGAACAATGGTAGAGGGTCACGATCGTATACCACTTTCAAGGGAGTAATGCCAATATAAGTTTGAAAAGAGGAGTTGTACCAAAACTCAACCCATGACAGAAATTTCTCCCACAACTTCGGTTATTCTTGAACAAAGCATTGAAGATACATCTCTATGCATTTATTAAGAGCTTTCGATTGGCTATCCTTTTGAGGATGATATGAAGAACTCATGGCCAAGGTAGTGTCCTGCAACTGAAAAAGATGCTAACAAAATGCATTGGTGAAGGCTTTATCCCGAAAAGAGACGATGGACTTAAAGACCTCATGATTTTTCACCACTGTTTGTACAAAAAATTCAGCAACCTGTAAACTAGCAAAGTTGGCACAAAGAGGAGCCAGATGACCATACTTAGAAAGATGATCAATAACTACCATGATCAAACAATAACCTCTGGATAAAGGGAGCTATGTGATAAACTCCATTGCAACATCATCCTAAATTTGAGAAGAAATAGGCAGCGAATTAACTAGGAGGGATGCAATTGGGAAACCTTAGCCTATTGACATATTTGGCATTGTTGGATATAAAAACAGATGTCATGTCTCATATTTTTCTAAAAGGACATACTGGATATGCGAGCATGGATGTGAAGAAAGCCAAAATGACCATAAACTAGGGAAGAATGGAACTCCTACAAAATTTTAGAAATAGTATCTTTAGATTGAATAGAAATAACAATAAGGTTTTTCTAAAATAAAAAGCCATCACGAACAAAGTAATCTGACATGGAAGAAGGATTGTTATAGAAGTCAACAATAAGAGATTGTAACTTTGTAAAAGATCATACATCCATATAAATATCATCAAGAAATCCAGATTGAGGTGTAAAAATAACCAAAAAATAAGAACAAGATTGAAAATTTAAAGGTGTTAAATGTTTCACAAATTTTCCGTAAACTTCTTTAGCACAAACAAAAATGAAAGCAAGCAAAACCAAAATAATAATAACACTAAAAAATTGATTTATAGTTTAGCATATCTTGTCTACGTCTGCGGGGCCTTCGCCTATCTTAATTATTTTCACCGAAGTACAATAGATTTACCCAAAGCTTTACTGAGTTGAACACTACTTAATTGTTGACACTATCTCCCAACCTCACTTGCTTTTAAAGAATTTCACACCCAATAGTACGACCGCCTCGTACTAACCTCAACAGAGAATTTTCTTAATTAATCTTTTAATGAAATAATAATAAACAAACAACTCAAGTGATCAATCAACAAAGAATAAAATAATAATACACTTGAGATAAAAGAGAAGAACAACTTTTCGAAATGTTTAGTTTCACTAAAATAAATCTGGAAGTCGTCGCAACAACAATGGGCTGATTCACATAAGTACCAACATGAAGTCATAGCTCTGAAAAATTCCAGCAATGTGATCTTGAGATCTAGGCAACGAACATTAGCTCACAACATCTGATTACCAAGATAGACTAGCGACAATAGCATCTGCATCATTCCAATTCCTTCGTAATAAATCACAGCACACAATAGTCCTTTTCCCATTACACTCTTTATATCCAAAACTCTCACGCAAGCCACTGCTCTCTTGATTGCCAAAATGATGGTCCTCGTCCACTGCTTCTTTTCTTGTCTAATGCCCACACGAGATTTCCTTCAACTATAGAGACATGCTCAATTAACGTAGTGTGTTTCCCAATAAGCAATTAACGCCACATCCACTACACCAAAGATTTTTCTCACACAACACATGTATATTCAGTTCTCACCAAAAACATGCACAATGCTAATGTGTTTATTCAATAATAATAAAATATAATGCACGCAACCCCAACTTGATTATTTTTCCAAACAAGAGATTCACTGTAGCTGTTGATAGGAGATGTATATGACAGAAACACACTCAACTAAAAAGAGTCCACCTTAACCACACAACAGCAACGTCCTAAATACAAAAACGCAAAAACCACTATCTTCTTTTTTATTCTATCCGTACTATCCAAAAAATCTACGCAGTCCATAATCCAATTATCATATTCAAGATAGGATTCTTTTTTAACTAGAAGATTATCCATATAGATTTTGAATCTAAATCAAATTAGAATTGTTGTTTAATCACATCAAGTCATGGTCCAGCTATCATCACCTAGTTAAATTCAATATAAATCTTGAAGCTATATTATCTTATAGGTCCAATTATCTAATAATGTGAAAATTAAATAATAAGATATATATAATATATCTTAATAGAGATAAAGCATCAAAAAATTAATTTCGTTTACTCAGATTATATTTAATGGAATACCAATCCATAAGTTTGGAAAACCATTCCTATTGTTTTTATGTCTAAACCACTTGATCTGTGATTGCATGGAGCTCACTTGCATAAGCTGACTAAGTAATCATTCTAGAAGGCAATTGTTTAGAAAAATTATACAATCGGGTGTTCTTGTTGGCTTAAAACTGCATAAATTCCACATCCAAAGGCATCAATTTCAATGACAAATGGTAAGAAAAAATCTAGTAGAGCCAAAATTAGGATAGTCGATAATGCCATTTTAAGATTTTAGAAAGCAGTTTGAGCATCTGTTGACTAGCAAAATTTATGTTTCCATAGTAACCGATTAAGAGGAAAAGCAATCATGGCATACTGTTGTATAAAACAATAGTAGTATCTGGTCAAGCCAAGGAACCCTCTGAGTTATGAAACAGTAAAAGAAACAGACTAATTCATAACAACTTGAACTTTAAAAACATCCATTTTGACACCTGCACTTAAAACTACATGACCTGAATATTTAATGCGAGTTCATCCAAAGGAAATTTTGGAAAGTTTTGCAAAAACTTGATGTTGTAATAATTATTCTAGCACAATAGTGTTCAACATAAGAAGACCATAATGGACTATAAACAAGTATGCCATAAAAAAAATAAGCACAAACTGTCTAAAAAATGGGTGAAATATATCATTTATAATAGCTTGAAAAGTGCATTTGCGGGTTCGAATGGTATAACTAACCACTTATAGTGCCCATGGTGAGTTTGAAATGTTGTATTCTCTTGATCTTCGGGATGAAATAAAACTTGATGATAACTAGAGCGTAAGTCTAGTTTATAGTAAACTAAAGAGCCATGCAACTCATCTAAGAATTTATCAACTGAAGGCATTAGAAACAAACCTTTCACAGTCACTGCACTTAAAACCCTGTAATCAACACAAAACAGTTAAGTGTCATCTTTCTTTTTAACTAGGAGGACTGGTGTTTAGAATGGACTTTTAATGTAGCGCCCCCTTACCATAGGCTATGCACCGGGACGCCCGTAGGTCATACCGATATATAACCTACGTTAAGAGTGCACTACTATTCAATCATTTCTATATTCCACATAGCATCAATTAATTAAAACTGTAATATCAAATTGACTAAATTTTAAAACCAAAGAACTTCTCATACATTCCTTAAAAACCAGGAGTTCATAATTCTGTCATAATCACAACTGTACAATTCCAAAATAAACTACAATAATTCCTAACTAGGTCACCCCCAAAAGATCCCAGCTAACCGACCTGTGAGCTATAACTTCTCGTGCCAACGCGCTCAATAAGGCAAAATAACTGCTAACTGGAGCTAGGAGTCTACTGATGCTGTCCTGAAAAATATTGCAATGTTGGGTGAGTTTGCGAACTCAATGAAAAACCATCATCGACGGTTCACCCAATTCATGCATTACACAAGATTGCATAAAAGTCAAACACAATAACACATTCAAAACAGAAATCGAATATGTTGGGCCCCAAATTTTTGTTTTCTTGATGTTGTTAAGTAGGAATTAATTTGATGGTATTAATTGATGTATAGTTTGAATTTAGTGGAAGTATTCATGGAAAATTTGGAATTAATTGAGTTTAGTATGGAATAGTGCTTATGAAAGAGTAGAAATGTGTAAGGGCAAAATGGGCAAGTCACTTAAGGGTAAGAGGTTTTAGGCTTGTATGGAGGGGCATTTGAGTCCTTGTTTTCCTTGTAGGCTTAAGAAATTAAAAGAAGAGAAAGAAAAGAAGAAAGAAGAAAAGAAGAAGAGAAAAGGAGAAGAAGTATCGTGGGAAGAGAGGAAGAAGAAGAGAAAGGGGAAAGCTCGGGTTTGTCGATTTCGAAGGATTTGAAGCATTCTTAAGGTAAGTTAAGCTCTTTTATCCTTGTTTGAGTTGGATTGAACCTTGATATTGCTTGGATTGAGTAGAAATCGTTGGTTTAGGGTTTATGGTGAAACTTTGGTAGATTTGCTTGGGTTTGTGTTTATGTTGATGATTTTGAGTTAGAATGAGTTTAGAATGAAAGTATATGACTTGATTCATGAG
>JANIHY010136765.1:0-11414 GCA_027479065.1 Erythroxylum brevipes
TTTCTTAGATCATTTTTCAAGGTATCAAAGGAGTGTTACGCAATAATCCTAATTTACTATCGTAAACTAGCAATCAAACATAACCCATTAAGTTCTTTGCTAACCTGGTTTTCTCTCATAAATTCAGTTTATGTTTAAATCTGAAATTTATAAGTTCTTTGTTTGGAGTTTCGTTATCAATTTTCATCTATCGGTTCTTCAATTAACAACTAACGTCAAGTAATAGTTGGCCAAATACAATACCAGCAAAATCAATTTCAAAACAGAGAAATCAAAACCGAAAATTCATACAAATAAATCAACCGAAATTTAGTCAATAAAATTAACTAAAAGCTTGCCCCAACCTTTAAGCTTCGAGAAAACTACTCACTCATGATAGGATAAAAATCGCAAACATTAAAGTCAATAACCAACATTAGGAGAAATCGGATAATAAAATAGAGAATGAATGAGTTTTCGGGTCACCCTCTAATGTTGCGTCATTGAGTGGTCTGCCTGGTTTTCTTCCACTTGTGTGTGTCGGCCCCTGGAGCTCCCGTCTTGGTGTATTGCGTTATTTTTCCTGGTCCTGGTGGCTCCCTCAAGTTGGTGTAATGTTGGTCTCAAAAACCAAGCTACCTTGCTTTTGCTTCTTCCCCCCACCTAGCTTCCACGTTTCTTTTACACCAGCAGCTACTTTTTGCCTTTTTGTTGCCAACCGATTCTTGTAATGTTAATTGGAAAGAGTATGTGAGTCCCTCCTTTGTGTTTGCTTGTGTGTAACGTTGAAAGCATGAGTGGAGAAACGTTGGTGGAATCTCTTTGGTGGGTCTCCCCTTCTTGTGTTTTGTTCAAGAGCTGGAGAGTTTTCCTTTGGTGTTTGTAACGTTGATAGAGTGAGTGGAGTGTTTGGAGTTTAATTTTTAAGTGAGTGGAGAGTGGCCCCCTTGCGTGAGTGGAGTTCCCAAAAAAAATGAAGAGTGAGTTTTTAGGTGCGGCTTTTTATATAGCGTGGTCCCCTTTTTGCATGCATGGTGGTCCCTGGATGAGCTCCTAGCAATTTTTCTTTGCTGTCTTCTTCTGAAATGTCGGCGTGGTGTGCTGCTAGTCGGTCACTTGGTGGAGTTTTTTTGTGCTTTTGTTTAATTTGCTCATGTTGCTCGTGCACGTAGCTCCAGCCGGTAATTTTCGTTTTGTCTTCTTACTAATAACTTCCTTGTTTGTTCACGCCTCCACCTCTAGCTAGCTGTCCTATGTTGCGTGAATTTCGTGCCTCCTGATAGCCCGCTGTAGCCTCAAGTTTTATTACTGTCTTCGTGAGTCGGTCTTGGTCTCCCCAACGCTACTCACAATTTTGCTCTCCTTCAAAAGCTCTGTTTCGCTGGTCAACTCTCCAATAAAAATAATCTAACTCTCCTCCCTTGGTTGCCGCTACTCTTCGTTTTTCCCTTGTTATACATTCCTCTAGTAGTATAACCTCCTCTAATATAATATAATCCTCACTCCTTTTTGCCGCTGTCCTCCAATTGCGCGCGTCATTTTGGCTTTGTCCTCTTAGGAGCTGTCCTTTTGTCTTGTTTTTATTCACCTTGGTAACGTTAATCCCCTTTGTTCACGCCCGTAGCTTCTCTCTTCAGCAAGGTGATTTTTGTCTTCTCCTTTTGTGGGTCCTGAGCTGTCCTCCAGGGTCTAACGTTCAGCTCCCTCCGGTTGGTCCTCCTCTTGGTGAATTGCGTGGTTCCTCTTGGAGCTGTCTCTTTGTTGGCGTGATTTTCGTTGTCTGTTGGAGTTGCTCCTCCTTCACGCCTGAAGCTCACGTTCTTCTCTTCAACATTTTCAGCTCCTCTTGTCTACATGTGTCCACATTGCTTCACTCTTCATTCTTCGCAAAAGTCTACCATGCTGCTTAATTCACGCCTAGCTAATGCTTTGATTTTTTTGCCTTGGATTGTTGTAGTTCTTTACTATTAAAATCAAGCGCATTTTTTACAAATTAAACATGAACAATTATAAATGCAAATTTAGGCGAATCAAGCAATTTAGCAGATAAAATATGTATAAAATTTAATAATTGATCCAGAAATTAAAGGAAAACGCCATTAATTCTAATGATAAAAATGCTTGCGACACAAACATTATAAGATGGAAGAAACTTGGCACCACTAAATGTGCACCAAGTTAAGAAAGCCACCTATTCAAGTCCTCGTTGGAAGGTTTTGGACGTTATGGGTCTCAAGAGATTCCTCTTAGCAGAAACAGACAACATGCAATGAAGTTGGACAGATGTAAATTTATTTGGGGATTTCTACGATTCCATTGCTTGGGACCCCAAGTGAGAGCCTACCTCAGCAATCTGTCAAACCAATGTAATATGATCGTCCAATCCAAGGCCTTCTTTCTCGTCCTGTTCCGGTCATCTCCTTCCATCATTTTTCCAACAAGATCTCTGACAAGATCTGCGACTTCTTCTCCTTTTACAAAGACGTTTGTGATAATCGGAAGTCTTGACCGAACACTTAACAATCACTTCGAACAACTAACAATAATTAATTTGTATTACGATTTGTTGTATTTTTAGTTATTAGTATTCATATTATTTATTATAACAATTTATAATTATAACACAAACAATAATTCACAATTTCAAGGATGGATAACTTCTATAATTATTTTGCTAAATTATTAATGAAAAAATAGAAAATTCCATAATAGTTCATTACGCAAAACACAAGCATGTATTGTCAAGTCCTCGTTGGAAGGTTTTCGACGTTGATAACTTTAAAATACAAGTTCCTTATATAATAGTTCAAATCATTCTTATCTTCTAGTAACCTCATAGTACAAAAAAACTACGGAGTAGCATCAAGAAGTTAGTGACGGAAACAAAACCGTTAGACATTAGCGACGAAAAGTATATTACCGTCGTTGAAGTTGACTAATTTAGAGATGGTGATAATAGCCGTCGTTAAATATGGAGGGAAAGAGTTGCGACAATATTTTCGCCAGAATTAACGACAGAAAAATACCTCTATCGGTACTTGTACAAAATTGGCGACGGAAAAATACGGACTTCTTATATCGGTCGGTAGTTTGTCGGGGAAAAGGAAAAGATTTAGCGATAGAAATATATGACATCAGTAATGGCGTCGATAAAAGCATCGTCCTCTCGAAAGTTAATGATTATAACAAAACGATGTCGCTTATGATTGGAAAAAAAAACGATGTCATTTTGTTTATGCAGGGAAAACGTTTTCTTGCAGACCAAACTCACATCGTTTTCGTCAAAGACGACGTCATCTGCTTGAGAGTTAAACGACGTTGTCTGACATCGAAACGGATGCTTTAATGTTAGACAAAACAATGCCGTTTGGTTTTAAACCAAAAGACATCATTTTGGTTAATTTAAGAAGGTTATTTAAGTTAACCAAAACGACATCGTTTAGTTTAAAACCAAACGACGTCATTTTGGGTAACTACAGGACGTTGTTTAAACTAACCAAAACGACGCCGTTTGGTTTTAAACCAAACAACATTGTTTTGGTTTAAAATCAAATGACGTCGTTTTGGCTAACGAATGAACGTTATTTAAACTAACAAAAATGACGTTGTTTGGTTTAAAAAACCAAACGACGTCATTTTGGTTTAATTAAAAGACAACCGGGACTAACTAGTAAAAGACCGAAAACCAGGGACGATCTTAGAAATCCTTTGCATAGACGTTAAAGGTAATGACTATCTTACCACTTAAATGATGTTAATCATTTTTGATAATAGACTAATGCTTACTCAAAAATCATAATTTTTAGCATTGATAAACTTTCAAGCTAGTCTTTAGAAAACCTATTAATATAGGATTTATTAATAAAACATAATTATATAATAAATATTGCTCTTACATTCCATGCTAGAATTAACATTAGGGAGTAGTATGGGAGATAGTTGAGCCTTTTGCTTGGCTTTCTGGCCAAATATTTTCCTAGCTACCTTTTAGAAATCGTCTTATAAGTTCATTTGATCTTTGATGCCTTTATTCCTCAAATTTGGAGTGTCTACATTTTTTGGATATCCATTAGTAGTTTGGGATGAATTATTAATATGATAAGTGTTGATTCTTATGTTCATATAATTATATCTATCATGTAATGCTTTCTTAATATTTCCACCTTGCTAGTTTGATAAAGTGATAACCTAATTAGCTTTTGGGTGGTTGTTTTACTTTTGTGTCATTGATTCTTCCTGTGCTGAGTTTTCTATAGTTCCTTCACTAATCTGATTGTTTTCAATTTCATTGCTTGCAATCTTAATAGGAAGTTATGAATAATCTTTGCAAGTATGGTTGGAAGGACATTTAGCCAACATTTATTTTCCATTACAGTCCTCTAATTCTATTAATTCATAATAATATATTCTTTCAAATTAATAGTGGGACTTTATGGTTATTGATCCAAATTGATACATGTTTCATCTTTAATTTCTCTATTTGGAAACTAGGTCCCCTTTATTTTAGAAATACATGTTTATTATTGATATGTTAAAGTCCATCTTCAAATATTATTTAGATGTAGGCTTTTAAATCAAATTTAAAAGTAAAGAGGTTGTCCTTATTGATAAGAACTTCTTATAATCCTATTTTTTCATTGTTACCGAATCTAAGCATTCATAACGGGATAAGTTGGTCTCTTATCGATAAAATATTCAACTAAGTAAGTTGACCATCTTGGAAGAACCAACCTTTGAGACTTCCATTAAAGTTAACAATACTAATACATCTATAAAAGTAGGAGTAATATAACAAAGCCTATTAAAAGGTGAGGGGTCTCTAACTACTTAAAACTAAGGGGACTTAGCATTCTATGGCACAAAGCTTACCGGAGCAAAATAAGGAGCCTTCTAGACTTTAGAGGTAAAGTTGAGAAAATGAGAAGAGATTGAGTTTAAGATAAGAGGGATTGGAAGGGAAGGGTTGAGGGATTGGCTAAAGAGAGGGTAAGAGGAGGGACAAGTTATTGAAAGGTGGCGATATGGGGTTTAAACTGGAAGGAAGAATTGGAAAACTATAAGATTCTTCGAAGGATCTTAGTTGGAAACAACTGAACTTAGGCAACTGAGCTAAAAAAAAGAAACAAAAAACTAAAATTTTTGGTTTGAAATTAAAAAATTTCTTTTTTTAATAGGAAGATATTATAGGCAAGAAGATTTTCAGTTATGGACTAGAGAGAGCAAAAAGAAAAGGAATTTTAGAGGGAGAAGCATAACTTAGGAACAAGAAGCAACTAAAAGATTAAGAGCTAAAGCTAGGCATAGTATAACAACAATAATTAGAGGAACAAGCCACAAAAGGAGGAAAAACCTAAATAGATGACGAAAATTAGGCAAGAAAACTATAGACAAAGAGCAACATGAGAATAATGACAAAACTTAAGTAAGGGAAGCCTTACAAACAGCAAGAAAGGAATGTGGTGGTTAGGAAAATAGAGAACATTAGGAAGAATCCGAAAAAGGAGTATCATTACTAAAATTTTAAGTAAAATATTTATAAAATAAACTTGAAATAAAATTTAAAAACTAAAATAAAATGTCTTAAATAAAGTGAACCTAATATGATTTGCAATTTTAGATGAAATGAACTTAATTAAATTTAAAAAGCTAAAAGGAAAGTGACATGAATGAGATAGTCCTAACATGATTTTTTTGGGATAAAATTGTGTTTTATTGACTAAAATACTTCTGATTTTGAATAAAATGAACTTTACATAAATAAAGCGTTATTTTAACTTGGATAAGTGTAAACATTTACTTGACTGACTAAATTAATTGATTAAACTTTAAAGATTTGGTTGCTTAGGCTTATCACTAGGTTATTTAAATTTATGATAGAACTCCTTTTAAGTATTTACGTTCGAATTCAGTAAAAATTGGACTTGTGGTTTTGGATAAGAGATTTGAGTTGTCAGATTATTAATTTGGGCTAAAATGTTTGTCTTGGATTTAATTTAGGCTTATATTTGTTACTCTCTATTATTCATTCCTAATTATTTCAATCCCCTCGATCTATGCAATACCACAATTCCACATTCAAAAATCATAGAAAACAATATTATTCGGATTTTAATTTTAACCATTTTTAGGTTGAGAATAGACATGTAGTTTGGAGACCCAATTTGAGTTATGGTTACTGGTCGATATAAAAGTGTATTTTTATTACAGGCGAACCCTTATTTCAAACGGGGGATGTCTATTTTGTAGGAAAAATTTTACCAAATTTTCAATTTGATCCTCGTAAAATGTGACAACCATTTTTAATTAAAACAATAGCTCCTTAGTATTATGATCTTATTGTGAAGGAGACTTATAATTATGCAAATTATTGAGGATAACACCTGATAATTGAATTATTTGAGTATAGTTAATGACCATTGATTATAATATTTCATGGAAATTTTTTTAATATATCCCGCTTTCTAAATTGTGGACGATTTTGTTCTTATTTGTAGGAACTCATTTGTTGCTAGTATTTATACTTTGAAGGAAATTGAAGAGAAGCTTTCACAGGTACTCAAATGACATTCATTTACTGCATTTTTAATTAATATGGCTTGCATGATGTGAAACTTGTTTATAGTATGAACTTCGTTTATGTATGAATTTATATAGGACAAGTTTAACTTATATTATTGTTCCAATTACCTTAATTATGTGAATCCGTTATTTCATTGATGCTCTCTTAAATGATGAGGTTTTGTTTACTTTTTATTTGGGGATTTTTGTAAGGCATGCTTTTATTAAATTGTATATGTTAAACTAATTTATTAAAATAAGTATTCATATTTTTATGAATACTTATTTGATTAAGCAATAGTTTGATATTTAATATCCATTAAATATCAAAATGTTAACAGTAATTGTCCTATGACATATATGATTACAAACATATATGTTGGATATTCAGTTTAAATATATTTTAGATGTGAACTCATAAACCTTAACCCATAATCCATTATGGAGCTCCCGTGAGGCTTATCTGTGAAAAATACTAGGAGCCTAGGAATCAGAACGAGAACTTCTTATCTTGAATCACAAATCTTATCTTAGATGTTTTGTTATCTGTGGCTAACATGAATGATACTAACTATAGATTCATTGGTTTAAATTAACAGTTTTTCATATATGAGTTCCCGAGATAGATCTTGGATATATAGACGATTAACCCTTGATGGTTTTATTAATCCAGAATTTGTTGAGGGAGTTGAAGTTTTTATTCATTGTGTACATTCTCAACCAGCATATATGGATGAGTCAAAGATCAGATGTCCATATACATCTCATTTCCTTTGTTGAAGTTATTATACATATTCACATTTGATGGTCTATACTACATATTGCTTTAAGCTTCCTTTATTCTTGAAAAGGACATGTATGTCGATAGAGGCGAGAGCGACGTCACAACGGCCTATAAAGGATTAGGGAGATCGATTCTTATGAAAAAATTGTCAATTCCTCAAACCTCGTCTGCACAATCTGCAACTTACTGTGAAGGTGGATCGTCATAGTCTGTAGTGAGTCAGTACAGTCTGTAGTTCGCACTGACTCACCTCATCCCCCTCCAGCGTCGACAGTTGCAGATGATGCATCACCTACTGCTCCTCATGCTATACCATCTCCTTCCTCAACTCATATATCATCCAATACCTCTTTATCGGATGGAGGAGAGGTCCGCCAGCCCGAAACTGGAGTACCCGATGGAAGAAAGTATATAGCAATTGTCAATCAACAATAAGTGAAATCACACTAATTACTATTTACTTATATTAAGTTGGTTCCATTTGCACCGAGTTTCAGAAATATGACTTTCACATTTAAGCAAAAGATTGATCTTGAGGGTTAAGTGTCGAAGAATATATTTGAGGTCACAAAGCAATTTTACTTTTAAGAGTTTGAGGCACAATATATATTTATTTTCTTTTTATATTGATTTATATACACTAATTAGATAAATATTAATACATTATATATAATAGTCTAATTTTTTTCTTCTTATTTCAGAAAGAATTTTTCTGGGCTTCTTGTTTTGACGTTAGCATATATAACGTATAGGAGAAACGAGCTCGTACATGTTATCACAACTTCATTGGTGCGATACACAGGGCTGGCGCACGATCGTGTTATATTTGGGAGAAAATTTGGAGTCATTGGCAAGAGTATTGGACATCACCTGAGGCAATGTCCATCTCAGGGTGTAACTTCGCTAACAGACGTGGAGGCCCGAGGGGAGAAAGTCTGCCCGTATATACAGGAGGATCAATAACACACCACGAGCATGCACAACGACGCATGCACAACGACTTGTAAGTATCTAAACTTAACACTTATTTTGTAAATATTTTGCTTTACTGTATTATAGATAATGATAATGGTATCAATGTCTAGTGCCATATATAGATTTGTTGAGTTATTTTCTTTATTCAACAGGGGGCAAATATCATAAAACTAAAGAAAATTCTGCTGAAATTTTTATAAATTGTAGTTCACGTCTAACACATGTAGGAAAAGTCATTGGGCATCAGGTCGACACCTATTTAGCTGTTTTTGCACACTCATATAAAGAAGTAAGACGATGTGACATTCATCAATAGCCGATGTAGAGAACTGAATGTATGTAAAATTAATGCATTATTATAATTTCTTAATAATAATCCCTTACTAATGTAAACATTGCTTACTAATAGGACTAAATATAATAAACCATTCAGTGACAATCTTAGGAGTAACAACCTGTAGATGACACTCAGACGTATCTTAATGCTGTGGGTGGTAGGGATCGTCGTGAAAGGATGTCCGGGCTAGGATTATATGCGAACTCTCATTGGATTTCAGTGGAACTATTTAGTTTCTCCGTGTTGTAATAGAGACATGAATAATATACTCTCTTTTTATAATAAAATCGATCTTTATAAATGCAGTGAACTCTAGTAGACTAATTCATCAATTGAATAAAAAATGGGCCCTTTTAACTATGCAGTAGAGTCACGCTCTTGAAACGCCCTAAGAAATAGGCGTAAGTCATTGGTTCAAATCCAAGAAATATAAACAAAAAGGAGTTTTTATTTTCCACGAAACTCTTGTCTTAGTTTTCATTTTTAAGAAGAGGATATAGATATGAAAAAAAGTGCTTGCCGAGTAGTTTTTTAAAAAAAGTGGAATGCTAATTATATTATGATATGATAAGTACAACAACATCTGCTAGGTCAACACATAGCAATGAAGTCCCCGAGCTTCGGGCCACAGTGCAAATATTGATAGACCAAATAGCTCATGTGAAAGAGGAGCAAATGGCTAACGTGAATCAACGAATAGAGCAGATGGAGCAGATGGCTAAGATAAGAAAGCTAATGGAGCAGATAGCTAAGATGAGAGAACAGATGGAGCAGATGACTCAGTTGAGACATGAGATAGAACAGTTGAAAAGGAGGCTTAGTAGCTCAGAGCACCCACAATACCACATTAACTTGTCCTAGTCATTTACTTTCAATTAGAAGCATAAGTTATGTACGCTGTAATGTTTTTATTATCAATTAAAATAAGTTTCACTTTATATCATCAATTAATTTTCTGATTCATCAACTTATATATATTTTCAAATTAATTTATTATGCACAGATAATTGATAACTCTTAAAATTACACATTTATCACAAGATCATGAAACTAGAATTTTTTTTAAAAAATTTACTACTTATTACCGACGGAATATAAATTAATGTTGGAATATTAATGTATTTTACCGACGGAAATCCTAACCCTGTCAATAAATATACAAACATTTTCAATTTTATTAACAAGGTTTACCGACGAAAAATAATCCTCCGATAAACTAGACTTGTTTTGGCGACGGTATTTTATACTCCATTAATAAATGTGAAAACATTTCCATTACATTAAGTTCAGTTTATCGATGGAAAGTCACCCATTGGTAAAATTTATCGATAGTTGTGTCGTTTACATTGTCCATTGGTATATTCATTTTAACTATGGTTGTTTTAACAATGTTTTCATTCTTTGTTGATTTTTTTTGGTATTTTATTTTGTCAATGGAATTCTGTCGTTTATCGATGGTTTGTTCCGTCAGTAAACTACTAATTTCTTGTAGTGTCAACACCCCCACTCAAGTTGGTGCAAAGATGTCATAAACACCCAACTTAAACATAACATTTTCAAACGAGCTTCTTAAAACTCCCCTTAGCTAATATGTCCGCTAACTGATGATCAGAACTAACAAATGGAAATGAAATAATCTGCGCATCCAACTTTTCTCTAATTAAGAACCTGTCTATGTCAACATATTTAGTATGATCATGTTGTATAGAATTAAAAGCAATTTCAATTGCAGATTTATTATCACAGTGAACTCTTATAGGTGCATCCAAACCAAAACCACGCTCCTCCATTAATCTCTTCAACCACAATATGTCACAAACATCAAGGGCCATACCTTTAAACTCAGCTTCAACACTTGATCGAGATACTACTGCCTGTTTCTTGCAATGCCAAGTCACTAAATTTTCACCCACAAATGTAAAATACCCATACGTAGACCTTCTATCATCTAATGAATCAACCCAATCCGCATCACTATATCCTTCAACTTGCATATGGCCATGACTAGAATAAAGAAGTCCTCTCTCGAGGTAAGCCTTTAAGTATCTCAAGATGCTAGTGACTGCTGCTTCATGGGTTTCACGAGGGTCCTGTATAAACTGACTAACAAGATTGATAGCATAGGAAATATCAGGTCTAGTACGTGATAAATATATAAGTTTCCCAACAAGCTTCTGATAAAGTCGTTTGTCAACCTAAGGTGCGCCTAAGGATTGACATAGCCTCTGATTTTGTTCAAGAGGAGTCTCAGCAGGTCGATAATCAAGCAGCCCACACTCAGCCAATAAGTCTAACACTTACTTTCTTTGAGAAAGAAAAATACCATGTTTGGACCTAGCAACCTCAATGCCCAGAAATTACCTTAGCTCTCCTAGTTGTTTCATCTCGAACTCCTTCGCTAGACACTTCTGTAAAGACTCTTGTTTTTCCACATCATTATTTGTTAATATCATATCATCGACAAATATAATTAGTGCAGCAACCAAATATTTTCGATGCTTAAGAAATAAGGTATGATCAGCACTACTCCGAACATAATCAAAAGAATTCATTGATTTAGCAAATCGACCAAACCAATTCGGGATGATTGCTTCAATCCGTATAAAACTTTATGCAACCTGCACACTTTTTGTTCCTACATACGCCTTTACAACAAGAGGTCAGGGACGGATCCAGAAATTTTTTTGAGTAGGGGAAAAATTTTATTAGAGGCAAAATTTTATTTTTAGTGGGGGCAAAATTTTATTTTTTTTATGGGTTCAAAACTTAAAATAATAATTT
>JANIHY010136778.1:0-11413 GCA_027479065.1 Erythroxylum brevipes
AAAATCACAACACAATCAAATTATACCCGGAATTATTCATGAATGCATGTACAATCATTTTCATGTGTCACAACTTCCCCATTCATATGCACGTGCAAGACATAGTATGCATGAACATGGAAATGTATTTCTAACTCTCATTAATCACTCACATTTTTCATTTTAACCTTCCCACAAGAATGGGATGTTACAATAATTGATAGTTTATATGTGATTATCAATTGTGTGGCTTTATCTCAATCTTTTTCCTTAGTTACCATTTTATAGGACTATTTGATTGTGATAAATATATGTTTTGAAAGGAGTTATTAAATGCCCCTAAAGAATTTAGAGACTAGATTACAAGTGCAAGCATCACTAACATATTTTTATATTATGATTTTGGTCATTAGAATAACTCCTTTTTTGTGAAACTTGGGTTATGGTTAAAGTTGAGACTAATACCTTGAAGTATATCATGCATACTATTTTGCAATAGAGAATTGTTTAAGTATATTGATTTATAATGGTTAGGCAAACAACTCTTGCCTATGTCCACTTTAAAGACTTTTCTTAGAATTATACTATAATTCTTCTTATAAGGTAAATAATAACATTTGTATGATCTTTCTCAGGAAAGAGGAATCTTTCTTGCTATCTTATTCTGATTTGAAGAGGAATCTCAATTTTACTTGTATTACCTTCAAATACAATAATATATTTCCCTAACCAAATATTAAACTCAAAATAGCTCACCTTATCACTTGATAACTCTAAGATTGCTTATTCACACAAATATGACACAATAAAAATCAAATAATTGCAACCTACTTGAAAAATGTGCATACAACACTCAAAACCTTCTTGATGCTACAACCAATGAGAAAACATCTCTTTATAGTGTTTTGGGACCCAAAATAGCTATTGGAGCAAAGAACTAACTATTACAACGACTATAATTGACGTATTGGTCGACTAGTATGCATTTATAATATTAGATTCATTAGTTGTTGGAATACTAACTTATATTGGTCGACTAATATGATATACTAGTCAATCAGTACATCAACTAGTGTTATAAGAAATTCCCAACCTTTCATATTTAATAACTTTAACCTGTATTGGTTGACTAGTCTATAACACCCCACTACTATAGAGTATATACCAGAACATCCAAAGGATATTCAATTACATATCCTATGATAATGACATGTAAGAGCAGTTATGTTCTCTTATATGGCATCATAAAAAATAACATAATACTTAAAAACAACTACTACTCTTCATTCTTTTGCAAATGTGATTTACACTGTAGTCATTAAAACAAATATTTACATTACCAAAACATTTGAAAGTTTACAAGCTTTTATACAAAAGTTCTATATGACATAAGTAAACTACATAAAATAGTCTACTATTCCTCAAATGTCAGCTGACAGTTATTTGAACCATTTCTTAATCCAAAATCATTTTTCTATAGTAACTTAGAAACTAGGTCTCCTCTCTAGTACCTGAAAAGCCACAATGTAGATGAGTTTTGCAAACTTATTGAGCTAACCATCATCAATGGATTCACTCACATCAAATAAACAAATATGTCACAAATAACCAAACTCACAACATTCCTCATCTCAATAAGACATAATGAATGTCACACATTTCATATATTCTTTCAGATCTTATATATATATCCCAATCAACCATATTAACATCAATTACTCAAATATAGCGTTTCACTTTATCGTCACAATTTTAGAAATAGATTCTTAATCATATAATTCAGAACCATAATAAACAAATGTAGATGCATATGAGACTCACTTCCATTTTATTTTGTTGTGACTGAGCATCTATTTTATTGTCCCGTATCTGTTGTGAATACCGAGCTCATTTCAGTACTGTCCCGGATCTGTTGTAGATACCAAGTTGATTAAACATTGAGCCTGAGGCTCTGATGCACATAACTGAGCTTAAAGCTCTTTTCATGTTAGCTACTCTTGTCATAACTCCTTTATGCATCATGTAATAGAGTATAACAATTCACATAATATATCATCAGTCACTTTCAATTAATGAGCAAATTCAATTTTCACAGTTCATCAGATCTAAGTCCAACATTCAACAAATAGTTGAGCATTCAATTTCCTTATTCACATTCAAATCACAAACACTCCCAATACAGTCCTGAATATCAAACTTCTCAGACAATCAATTGTCTGGAATCGGTAATATAATGATTGTAGTAATATCATTAACAATTCAATAATTAGAAGTTAAATAGAAATAAATCAATCCTATTGAGAACAGGTTATTCACAGTACGCTCCAGTATACGTTATTGCCTGGATGGACTAACAATGTCTTGATGTTGGCTTTCGATTTGAGCGTCTATACATCAAACAATACACACAGAATTCACATTACAAAGTTGATCAATCAAATACATAAATGTGTCATGTTCAATGCATGTCCAATGACTATCCCAAGTATGTTTCCTTAATCATAATTCATAATCATTCACATATTGTCACTTGGATATGTCTTGTTTGCATTTAGTTTAATACCTTAAATAGACATGATCATGCTCCATTCATTAACCATACATTTACTAACTCTTTTCTAGCATTACAAATATTTCACATAATTCACAATTCTCATTCATTCATTCTTAATGCATTATTAATATCCTTTGGAATACTTTTGCATTCATATGAATTTCTTCATTCCTTTAACACTCCTTCATTCCTAACTTAGATGCATTGTTATCAAACATTCTTTTCCTTAAAATATAACATCAATTATCAATCAAAACTTATCACACATTTAACCAACTTTTCCAATATCAAATTATGTTCATTTTAAACCTTAATCAAGTCCAAATGCATCATAGTTAAATACCTTATCTTTAATTGGTTCAAAAATCACACAAAAGAACATTTTCTTTACTGCCATGCCATTTCCACAATCGTGTATGGTTTCCCACAATCATGGGTTGGGTTATCCAAAAGTCCTCATCCAATTCCTTCATTAGTTTTTCCAAATTTTCCTAGGACAGGTTTTGGGTCAGTTTTGTATGGCCATTATGACATAGAAATTGAGGTTTCTAGATAATATATTCTCTGAGCAAATGTTCCTCTATTTCTTAAGTTTCTAATTAACTAAAGTTCATACAATTTGGTTCATTATTCCTAGAGTTATACACAAAATGCTACATATTGTTCTTAAACAATGTCAGAATCCAAAACTCAACATCAAGACAAATTTCAAAACCCTTAGAGTCAGTCATATGTATGTAGTTTAATATACAATTAAAATCACCCCCATTTGAATATCTGCAGATTAAGTTATGGCCAAAATATCGATGTCTGTTCAATGAAACCTATTTAGTGACACCACTACATTTAAGTCACGTCTTACACCTTATTCATGCCTCAATTAGACCTAAATTGTACTCTAATTCCTCATCAATATCATCTCCAATTCTAGTTCAAAATTATTCAATTGATAGCTCACAACTCATTTTCTTTCATGCATCAAAAATCAAATAAGAAACTATTACATTATTAGGCACATAGTCCTAGTTATTTCTCAATTCAACACTTAATTAACATCTTTCTTTAACATAAATCTACCTTCATTATACTTCAAATCCAGACCTAATTCGTCCATGAATCAATCTATATCCCACTGCATAAATTTAAGAAGAAATGAAGAAGAAGAAGAAGAAGGTCAGAGAAACGAAGAAGAGGTGTTTGTAAAAAAAAGACTTATAGGTACCGAGAGTCAATTCATTCCATTTATCAATTTGGTTTTAGTACCTTCCTATTTATAGATATAGGAGAATCTATTGCTAGCAAATTTAACAGATTCAAAACCAATTGTTGAGTTGTTAAAAACTAATTTATTCTTCTGTTAGTTTGTTGCAGATTTGTTATCACCAATTTTGCAACTTGTGACCAGCTGTGAAGGCTTGAGGAGCTCTCTCGATGGGCCACATGAGCTTCTCTTGTTGGGCTTTCTTGATGGGGCCTATGATCCATTACATCCTCCCTCAAGCTGAACTCTAGTAGGGAGATCATATTTAGTTTGGACCGAAGCAGTAGGAATTAGTTTTTGGGTAAGGACTTTGTTAGTGTATCTGCAATTTACAAGGTTGAAGGTATGTATCTCGGTTCAATGACACCATTTGCTACTTTTTCCCTTAAGAAGTGTCCGTCAATTTCAATATGTTTTGTCCTTGAGTGAAGGATTGGATTCTTTACCAAGGAATTGGCACTTGCATTGTCACACCAAATGATGCAAGGAGCTATAATGGCTATAGTTGCTAGAACCATGGCTCTATACTCTGCTTCGGTGCTTGTCCTAGTTACCACTTGTTGTTTTCTTAAGCTCCAATTAATGAGGTTGCCTCCTAGGAAAACACTGAAGCTAGTGATGCTTCTTTTATCATCTATGCAGCTAGCCCAGTCAGAATTTGCAATGTAGATAGTGGTGCCACAAACCACATCACTTCTCAGCTAGGTAATTTGACCATGACGTCACCTTACTCAGGTAATGATTTTTTGTTTGTAGGCAATGGTGCAAAGTTGGTGATAACACATATAGATCAAACACGTATCATGTCATCTAACCCACACGAACCCATTTTATTCCTAAAAGATATCCTACATGTACCCAACATAACAAAAAATTTACTCAGCATTTCAAAATTTACCAAAGCCAATAATGCTTATGTTGAGTTTTTTTGGCAATGAATATGTGTTTAAGAACTTGGACACAAAGAAAATGTTGCTCAAAGGAGTTCTTAAAGAAGGACTATATGAAGTATAGTTCAAGAAGATCAATGGAAAATGTGATAAAAGAGACCCCAGCTTAGCCAAAACACTAAACATTTAACATGTACTCCTTGTTGTTAAAGAATCTGTCACTAGATTGCATGCAAGATTGGGGCACCCTGCCCTCAAAATTATTCACTTCATTCTTAATAAAAACAATATTCCTTTTACTAATACAGTTGAGCAGTTCTGTGAAGCCTGCAAGTTAGGCAAAATGCATAAGTTTCCATTTGAAATTAAAAATAGTAGAGCCTCAAAACCTCTGGAATTAATACTAACAGATTTATGGGGACCTGTACAGGCCATATCCACTGATGGATACAAGTGCTATGTTGTGTTTATAGACTCATTCTTAAGATACTCCTAGTGTTATCCTTTGAAACTCAAGTCTGATATGTTTGATGTATTTGTTAAGTTTAAAAAGATGGTAGAAAACAACTTTGAATGCAAAATAAAATGCCTACAAATAGATATAGGAGGAGAGTTCAAACCCACAACTGACTATTTGGTGAATGAATGAGTCATTGTGAGATACTCATGCCTATACACACATGAGCAAAACGGAATAGCTGAAAGGAAACATGAAGCTATAGTAGAAACTGGACTTACTCTTTTGGCCTTTGCTCACATGCCTTTAAAATATTGGGTCGATGCTTTCCTAATAGCTATCCTAGTTCTTAATAGCCTACCATCAAAGGTTATAAAAGATGAGGTTCCTTATGAAATACTATTTTAGAAAAAGGTTGACTACACTTATCTCAAGGTTTTTGGGTGTGCTTGCTATCCTTATCTAAGGGATTACAACAAGCACAAATTGGACATCCACACAAGCAAGTATCTCTCAATTGGGTACAACTCAACACACAAGGGATATTTATGCCTTCATAGCTTGGGCAGGATCTACATATCATGTCATATGATGTTTAATTAAACTGACCTACCTTTTGTGCATTATTTTTGACAAGTTCAAAGTCATCAAACGCCAACACATTCTATGATATCACACCAGCCATTACAGCCTCTCAAATGCTAAAAGAAACAAGTGACAGATTCATCTCACATGCTAATCCACCTGCACAAGCAACCATACCCTCAACAGAGTAAACTCAAGAGACTGTCTCACCTACACCTGACATCTACCATGACCCTACATCACTGCAACATGTACCCAACAACTATAATTCACATCCTATGGCCCACACGAAAACTATAAACCTGCAACCACTAGACACACTTCACAACCAACCACTCAAACCTCACACAAAAGGCCAAAACCAAGCACCAAGCCAAAGAACCCATCCAATGATAAAAAGATCGCAGCATAGAATTTTTAAACCAAAAACCTACACAACAGCTACTTATAATGAAACACCTAATACACCCTATGAAACAATCCAATGCTCCTATTGCCTTTAATCCATAGGATAACACTTAGATACTTGTCCCATATTAACCTATTATGAACTTGGTTGGGTGCAAATGGGTTTTTCACATCAAACATAACTCAGACGGGTCACTCCTCAAGCACAAGGCTAGGTTGGTGGCCAAAGGCTTTAACCAAACATCTGGACTTGACTAACATGACACTTTCAGTCTTATAGTTAAAGAAACAACTGTAAGAGTAATATTAACCTTAATTGTAACCTACAACTTGGAGATTCAATAGCTAGACATTAACAATGCCTTTCTTAATGGCGACCTAAAGGAGATAGTGTTCATGGAGCAACCTCCATGCTTTAAAGATTTAGAAAACCATCCTACGTGTGTAAACTCAACAAAGCCCTCTACAGATTAAGGCAAGCCCCAAGGGCATGATTCACCAAGCTAAAATCAGCTCTAGTCAACTGGAGTTCCATAACTTAATGTAAGATACCTCCTTATTTATCAAACAATCAAAAGGTGACCATCTTTTACTTATTAGTCTATGTCGATGACATATTAATAACTGGAAGCAACTCACAATTGGTGACAAATACTCTTAACTTCCCACAAAGAACATTTGCTCTCAAACTTTTGGGTCTTATAAGCTACTTTCTTGGCTTTGAAGTCCACATAAACAATAGAGGTTTTCTCCTAACACAATCTAAGTATGTCACAGATCTTCTCGAATGTTCCAATATGCTGGACTATAAGCCTTGCCACATTCTAATGAATGTCTCTCAAAAGCTGTCGAAACTGGATGGTGATTCCTTTGATCAACTCTCACTTTATCGAACCACTGTTGGTACTCTACAATACCTCACAAACACTCGACCAGATATCTCATTCTTAGTAAATAAACTCAGTCAATTTCTACATACTCCCATAACAACTCATTAATAGGCCTGCAAAAGGATCCTAAGATACCTAAAGGGAACAAATGACCTTGGTCTCCATTTTAAACCCACAATAAACTTAAACTTGGGAGGTTTTGCAAATGCTGATTGGGTTAGTTTCATAGATAATAGAAAAAGCATCACTGACTTCAATGTTTTCCTAGGATGCAACCTTATTAATTGGAGCTCAAGAAAACAACAAGTGCTAGCTAGGTCAAGCACCGAAGCAAAGCATAGAGCCATGGCTTTGGCCACTACAGGCATCTTATAGATACATTCTCTTTTCCAAGAACTTCGACACACAATTCCAACTCCTTGCATCATCTGGTGTGACAATGCAAGTGCCAATTCCTTGGCAAAGAACCCAGTCCTTCACTCAAAGACAAAACATATTGAAATTGACACACACTTCTTAAGAGAGAAAGTAGCAAATGGTGTCATTGAACTGAGATACATACCTTTAACCTTGCAAATTGCAGATACACTGACAAAGTCCTTGCCCAAAAACCAATTCCTATTTTCCACCATCTTTTTACACTCACAAAGTCTATTTGTAGGCATTTTATTTTACATTCAAAGCTATTTTCCACCATCTTTTTGAACTTAACAAATGCATCAAACATATCAGACTTGAGTTTCAAGGGAAAACACCAGGAGTATCTCAAGAACGAGTCTATAAACACCACATAGTACCTGTATCCATAAGTGGATATGACCGGTACAAGTCCCCATAAATATGTTAGTATTAATTCCAGAGGTTTGGAGGCTCTATTGTTTTTAGTTTCAAATGGCAACTTATGCATTTTGCCTAACTTGCCGGCTTCACAAAACTTCTCAACTGTATTGGTAAAAAGAATATTGTTTCTATTAAGAATAAAGTGAACAATTTTGAGGGTAGGATGCCCTAATATTACATGCCATCTACTGACATAATCTTTAGCAACAAGGAGTACATGTTGAATGTTCAGTGTTTTGGCTAAGTTGGGGCCTCTTTTATCATAATTTCCATTGATCCTCTTGAACTCTACTTCATATAGTCCTCCTTTAAGAACTTCTTTGAGTAGTATTTCCTTTATGTCCAGGTCCTTAAACACACATTCATTGCCAAAAAACTCAACATAAGCATTATTGTCTTTACTAAATTTTGAAATGCTGAGTAAATTTTTGGTTATGTTAGGTACATATAGGATATCTTTTAGGAGTAAAATGTGTGGATTAGATGACATGATATATGTTTGACCTATATGTGGTTTGTGGCACCACTATCTGGATACCTGGCCTGATCTGCCACTATTTTTGGTGATGTAATATAGGCTGAATTATGTGAGTAATATGCTTGATTTTTTGTGTATTGAGACCCTTGGTTTGAGTTGATATCTGTTGATTCACCTCTAAAATAGGGAAAATGATCAATTGAGTGAAACAGGTGTGCCATATTTCTTGATTGAGGTCTTGGAGTTGGATTGTATGAGCCAAATGAGGGTTTAGGATTTTGAGCTCCTGGGCTATTCATCCTAAAATTTGATTGAAGGTTTTGGTCAAACCTATGATAGCATTGAATAGTTAAGTGTCCAAGCTTTGCACAAATTTGACAGTAAAGTCTGGGACCAGACCTAAAACATCCACCATTTTTACATCTTCCTCTGCCTCGTAGACCTCTACCACCAAATCTTCGACCTCCTCAATTTCTAGGATTATTGGGCTTAATTAGATCAGCATTACTTAGGAATATTGATTTTGTGATGCTATTTAGTTGAGTAATTCTTTGCTCATGAAGCATGAGCTGGTATTGCGTGTTTTCAAGAGAGTCAGTTTCTAATTGAGAGGAGCGACATGATCAAATTCATGACCAATGTTATTTAGAACACTCATTACAAGATCCTTCTCCTTGATGTCATCTCCAGCTGCTAGTAACTCATCACTGATGTTCTTGATTTTGAGCACAAAGTCTGTGACATATTCTACTCCCTTTTTAGCTGTCTGTAGTTGATTTCTGAGTTGCATAATTTTTGCCATTGATTGTTTATTAAAGTGTTTCTCCAATCTTGTCCAGATTTCAGATGAAGACTTGCATTGTGTGATTTGATCAATGAGGTTGTCATTAATTGTTGAGATTAACTAGCTCATTAAGAGCTTGTCTGCCTTCTTCCAAACTAAATAGTCACTGTTTTTGACATTGTTTCCATTTAATTGGTTTAGGATTTGAGAGGTATGTTCAGCATAGTCTGATCTAGATTGAGTTATGGGTGTTGATTGAATTTGTGTTTCTATCATTGTCATTTGACTATGGCTCTAATACCATGTGTGCATTTAAGAAGAAATGAAGAAGAAGAAGAAGAATAAGGTTAGAGAAATGAAGATGAGGTGTTTGTAATAAAAAAAAGACTCATAGATACTGAGAGTCATTTCATTCCATTTATCAATTTGGTTTCAGTACCTTCCTATTTATAGATATAGGAGAATCTATTGCCAGCAAATTTAATAAATTCAAAACCAATTGTTGAGCTGTTAAAAACTATTTTATTCTTCTGTTAGTTTGTTGCAGATTTGTTATTACCAGACTTGCAGCTTGCGACCAGTTATGAAGGCTTGAGGAGCTCTCTTAATGGGCTCTCTCGATGGGCCACATGAACTTCTCTTGTTTGGCTTTCTTGATAAGGCCTATGATCCATTACACCCATGGTTTTCATCCACTAAGAGCAAGCATAGAAAACTTCTAAGTTCAATCAATATATTTCCAGCACATATCACCACCAATATTACACGCATTTCATTCCAATTCAAGCATGATTTACATACTACTAACCATTCCATAAAGATCATATTGCTACTTACTTATTAGGCTAACAATTCAACTCAAAACTCTAGACTATACTAGCCCTCCAAGCAGGCAAAATTCATCACAAACTCAAGGTGATGATGAGCCAATTTCAGTAAAAACACATGATAATAAACAACTAGATTCTTGGTTGTTTTGCGAGATGTTAACGTGTGAATTTTGCATACCAATTTAGCTAGAGTAAAAACTAGAATATAGAGAAAGGTTTGGAACAATTTTGGTGGAGAGAGGTGAGGGAAATAGCAGAAACGTTACTGCTGGAATTTGCTTTATCAACATGCTAGGTGTCACTAATTTTCAAAGACATATGTCTTAAGGCATGGAATCCACTTGCCCATTTCATATGCTGCCATTAATCCACACATCAAATTGCCATATGTCACGAATTGATCAGTCCATATGTCTCATTATAATTAGTCCACATGTCATATAATCATTGGTCCATTTGTCAATTCATTAACAATGTCAAATGTCATCCAATTATAGGCGTAATCATCCTAATTTTTTTATGTATCAATTTATCCTACACTTGGCATTTCTTAATCCAATTGTACATATTAATTCATCAATCTCCCATTTAGTAACAATTAATTCCAATTTACTAATTGGAATCCAATCAAACCAAAATTCAAAACATAACAATTCACAATCTACATCATAGTCACTTAATATTTTTCATACCCCGGGACACATCAAATGAGCGCATATACTTACTTATAATATGTACAAACATCAATTCGTGTATGAATGTTAATATTATGGATGTATATGCAATGCTTGATCTAGGGTTAAACCCTCATCATGTTCTAGAAAATAGGATATTACATAGTCACCCCAAAAATCATTATTTTTAAACTTCCAAACGCTCAAAACTAATTTGTTTGATCCAAATATGATTAAAACGATTCTAAAATGTTCCCTAAAGATTATTCAAAAGTTCAAAAGGCTTTTATATTAAAATCAAAAGTTTCAGTGTCTCTTGATGAATGTAAAGACTCATTAAATGAAGATAAAATGATTATGCATGGTGAGTCTTTTGAATCATCAAATTAACAAAGTGAGCTTATAAATAATAATACAAAATGTGAAATGACTTTGATGAGCCTTGGGTCTTCTTTTGTTCTTATTTAATCTTCATTTCATTGTTTGTCAACTTCAATTTCTCGTTGTCAGCTTCATATACTATATTTTTCAATTTATGGCTTCATTTTGTTCTAATAGTGCTTTCCATCAAATTAATAAACACATTAGTATTAATTATATTTTGTTAATATCAAAACATCAATTGGAACCTTCTTTAGTTTAACAATATTGTCCTTTTTTATGATGAAAAAAATTATGCATAAAATACAATATCAAGAACAAAAGATATTCAAAATAAAAAAATATCCATAGATGTAGATAATATAAATTTACTCGAACATATCACAAATTTTAAGAAATACA
>JANIHY010137144.1:0-11349 GCA_027479065.1 Erythroxylum brevipes
CTCTCGATCTTTGTTTCGAGAACCTAACTCTGATACCAAAATGTTGGTGTTCAGAAACTGCAAGTGTAGAAAATAAAGAAGTACAGAACAATATGTGATAATGTGATAATATTATTCATACTAGAAATGCCTTTATATAGACATATCATACATCTGTAGAAACAGAATAAACAACTAAAAGCTACTGATACTCCTATATTCAAGGAATATTATTCTGAGCATATCAATTAAATCTAACTTCCAGATTCCTAATATTCAAAATAACTTTTGACTACTTCAATTAGAATCATTCTCAACATCACCAACTTCACAACGTTTCCTTCCCCTGAAAACAAGTCTACATCTTACTTTGAGCTCCTAATTTCTCCATTCAGAATCTCTGGTTTACAGAACCTGCAATTCCAAAACCATCCGCTGTAGTCCTGCCAGAAAGCGTTGAACAGCTACTGAAGAGCATTATGTGCTGCAGAGAAGCATCGTTGAGTGTAAGAGTAAGGTGCGGTGGGCATAGCTATGAAGGACTTCATATACGGCTAGTGATTGAGCTCCTTTTGTAGTTATAGACATGATGAACGTTGACCCATGTATTTGCCTATGAGGTGACGAGGCTGTAGGGCCGCTGGGATCTTCGTCCATAGCGCCGCATCCCAATTCCGCTTGGATGGCCATAGGGAATGAAGGATCATGGATGACTAATTCCGCATGCAAGGGAATGGAGAGTGCAACATGGGTTGGGCTTGGATTGGGGCTTCCTTGGGTGGCGGGAGTGGACTGCAGGCTGTGAGGGATGGGCCTTGGGAGACCTACAGATTTGGAGAGCGAGGCCTGGCCCAACTCCTGGGCATGCACTGGAGGAGACGACGTCGTTGCCTGGGGTAATTCTTTATTTCCGTAGGTCTACGGTTCCCGTCCCCCTCTGATATCTTATGTCTCTATTAGACGAGTGATTTAGAGATTTTGCCTTACGGTGGTTGGGATCTGACGAGCCTTGAGAGGTGCTGAGATGTCGACCTTCGACCATTGGGGAGGGATCCGTTGGGGAGTCAAACGTTTCATTTTCAGAGAGCGCCAAATATTGCGAGCCTCGCGAGCCAGCTGGTGGTTCGTGGGTGGAGCTGTCAGGTCGAATGCTTGTTGTGGAGGGCGGAGTCCGATGAACCCGTCGTTGTACTTGCATCCAAGGACTGAAGTCCGCTTGTCGGAGACACTGTCAGAGGAAGAGGTGCGGCTGTTTTCTGCGTAGGATGACGATTGTGGGATATCGAGGGAGGGCTCAGTTGCGAGTGTGGCCTCCAAACGAGAGGGACATATCGAGGAACCGTGGCCAACCGTCTGCTATTGAAGTAGATTTGTGGCAGTCCTTTATAGGCCACGAGTATGATCTCCTCATCAAGCTCAACGACTGATCGGAGGGGTGAGCTAATATCTACATTAAAGGCGACTCGGGCGAAACGGCCAAGGTAAGCTTGTTATATGTTGGTATCGTTCTTGACCGTTCTACCCACTAAATTGCCAAGAGTAGTGAGTATAGAGGGATGATACTTAGCCATGGGGAGTTCCGGGGAAACATACCCACGCAACTATGTGGGTAATCTTACCAGTAGCTAGCCGAAATTGTAGAACCCATGGTTGTACAGAGAGGACGTGTCTGGCAATAATCCACAGCCCCTGAGTTAAGGTATGGACGTAATCCTCCTCCTCCCTGAAATTGATGAGGTAGAATTCATTTTCTAGGTCAACGATTTTCAGAGGGCCTTTAAGGTGCCACATTGTTTGTAGTCTATCTTTGAATATGGTGAACCCCAATTTGCGTCCCAGTAACTTAATTACCACTGCGTTGGCCCAGACATTGTCTAATTTTCCTTTGAAGTTGTTGGATAGTTCAATGCCCAAACCATGTGCACCTTGAACAATATTAATGTCGCCTTCGTTAAGTTCGATTGGATCCTCCTTTGGCCAAGCTAAATCAATTATTTCTTTTTCAGGTCTGGTGTGGCCGGTAACTACCACCCTATAGCTTAGTTGGTGTTGCTGCCCGTGCGGTGCGATAGGAGGGGGATCTTCACCCCGTTCTCGTGTTCGTACTTTTTTTGCCGTATGAATATTAGAATCAGATGAGTTGAGAGAGTTCAGGTTGAGTTATTATCGCAGCCTAAGGCGAAAACACTAACGACGCAAAGAGTAAACAATAAGAAAGCTTGGACGCAACGTATAAGGGCAAAGATAGAAAAGCTTGGACAGCTTCCGAAACAGAAGGTAGCATGGAACGGTAACGTAGTAGTAAGTATAAATAACTAAACAATTGTATTTTATTAATTAATTTTGTTAATTTTAATAATAATAATAATAATAATAATTTTCTCCTCTTTCTCCTCCTCCTCCTTCTTCTTATTATTATTATTAACGTTCTCATTATTATTAATGTTTATCTTCTTTTTCTTATTATTATTATTTTTCCTTGTCTTTTTCTTCTTATTGTTAGTATTCTTATTCTTATTATTATTAAAAAAATTATATTTGCAAGTGACAAGGGAGTGAGACAGGTTGTTGGAAAAAAAAGGGAGGGAAAGGACCTGTCAAGAGGGAGAAAAGTTGCCTTTACCAATTACTAACATGCACGGAAAGATATTTAATTGATTACGTTGTAGAATGTCCAAAATAATCGAACTCTCAACGCGTAAACAATAAAAGAAATCTGTGCACATTAGGAAATAAAAAATGGCCTTAGTTTGGTTTGAGAATAATCTCGATCCTTTCGGCCAATTTACACCATTGTTCTGCCCTTTCCATTTTATACAGAGCAAGTCCCTACCCATCAAACACCTGCAACTTTTAGATTTTGACGAGGCCAATTAAGGCAATCCTGATGGCTTCTTCTTCATCATCCGCTGCTTCTGGTAGCAAGTACGATGTGTACCTTAGCTTCCAAGGCACGGACACGGGAAGTGGTTTTATTAGTCACCTAGTCGCGGATTTGGTCCGGAACCAAATAGAGATAGCTCCCGTAGACAACACGGGTCCAGACCAAAGAGAAGAGGCGACCAATACCTCACAGGTTGACTTGGAAAAGATCGAACAATCGTACGTTTCCGTGGTGGTATTTTCGGGTTCCTACGCGGAATCCGAACGGTGCCTGGAAGAGCTTGTGCATATAGCTGAGTGTGTCAAGACCAAGGAGCAGATGATGGCGTTGCCGGTGTTTTATCAGGTGGACCCCACCGATGTCCAGGAGCTGACGGGAAGCTACGGAAGGGCTATGGCTAGGCATGGAGAGGTGTTTGGGAGAGATCCAGGCAAGGTGGAGATGTGGAAACGTTCCCTGAAGGAAATTAGCAATAGAAGTGGGCGGGTTTTGCAGGACATTGCGTATGCAACTTCCTTATCATAACTGAGTTGATGCAATTCCTTGATTTTGGCCCTTTCCCACATGATTCGGCTTACTCGTGATCTTGTGTTACATGGTATTTTCAGGACAGAGGCAACGCTAATCGAAGAGATTGTCGATGACATTTGGAAGAAGCTGGAGTCTTTGCCTGGGGGTGACCTGGATGATGGCTTTGTGGGAATGGATTCTTGCCTCAAAGAAGTTGAATCCTTGGTAGGCGTAGAAGAAGTCAAGTCTATTGGAATTTGCGGGATGGGCGGGATAGGCAAGACGGCCCTTGCTGAAAATCTTTATCACAGAATAGCTGCTGACTTTGAAGGTCGATGTTTTGTGAGTGTAAGAGAAGAGTTGGAAAGATGCACTTTAGTTGCCTTGCGAGATAGAATTCTTTCCAAAGTTTTGAATGTGGAAGGTTTAAGAATAGGCACTCCAAAGATATTGCCATTACCGATCAGGCGAAAGCTGCAACGGACAAGGGTACTTGTGGTTCTTGACGATGTAAGTGACCATAACGAGTTTGAAACTTTGGCAGGAAGGCATTTTCGGTATGGCAAAGGAAGCAAAATCATTGTGACGAGCAGAGATAAGCATGTTCTTCAAAAAGGATGTGATAGAACGTACGAGGTTAAGAAATTGTGTTACCGCCATGCTTGGAATCTCTTTAGAAGTCACGCTTTCAAGCAAGATCACCCAACAGAGATGCTTATTGATCTGACTAGAGAGGTGTTGAAGTATGCTGATGGAATTCCATTGGCTCTTAAGGTCTTAGGCTCCGCTCTGTATGCGAAAGGTGTCGGATATTGGGAAGGCATGTTGGAAAAACTTGAAAAGGTACCTCCCAAGGAAATCACACAAGTCCTGAGAATAACATTTGAAGAGCTAGAGGAGCATGAAAAGAGCATATTTCTGGACATCGCTTGCTTCTTCAATGATGCTGATAAGAACAATGCCAAAATATTCTGGGATGCATGCGGGTTCTATCCGATCAGTGGAATTAGAAATTTGAAGGATAAGTCTCTGATTGAGATCTCGAAACATAGGGTAAGAATGCATGATTTACTTCGCCAAATGGGGCAGGACATTGTCCGGCAAGAATGCGTTCAGGAACCGGGGTATCGCAGCAGATTGTGGGATCCTAAGGATGTCTATCATGCATTGTCAAAACAAAGAGTAAGCCATATGTATATGCAGAGTTGAACTTAATGTCGATATTTGCGTTCCTATTGTTAAAATTAATTTGATGTATTTGGTAAGGTGAGCGAGAAAATTGAAGGCATATCACTTGACATGTTAAGGGCAGAAGAAATACAACTAAGTCCTGAAATCTTCTCAGAGATGCATAACCTCAGGCTGCTGCGGTTTTACCTGTTAGCCTCAAGTTGCACCAAGTTACACCTCCCTTATGGCCTTCATTCTCTTCCAGATCAACTGAGGCTTCTCCATTGGACCAAATATCCCTTGAAATACCTGCCATCAAACTTTTGCTATTCGAGTCTCGTTGAACTTCAGCTTCAGAACAGCCAGATCGAGCAGCTCTGGGATTCAGATAAGGTTGTGGCTTCAATATATCACACTTGTTATGACAGGCTAACTTAGATGATATTACTGATATTTTTATGGAAAGGTTCCTGCTTTCTAACCTTGAGGTTTCCTTTCTTCTTGCTGTTCTTTCATTTTTTTTGCAGTGCCTCGGAAGCTTGAAAATTATCAACCTGAGCAACTCCACTAACCTTATCAGAATATCAGATCTCTCGAAAATCCCAAATCTAGAGGATCTTAAATTAAGAGGGTGTAAGAAATTGGAGGAGGTCCCGCCGTCTATTGGTTACTTGAGAAAGCTAGCTTCGGTGACGCTTGATGGTTGTTGCGAATTGCAAGAGATCCCCTCGTCACTCGGATGTCTTAAGAACCTCAGTTTCCTCAGCTTAGCTGATTGCACTAATCTCAGCAGAGTTCCAAGCTGTTCTGATATGACAAATCTTGAATACCTGTCTCTGTACTTCTGCCCAAAAGTCGAAGAGTTTCCTGGGGTTCCTATGAGCATAAAAAAGTTGGATTTGAGTGGAACAGCAATACAGGAAGTGCCATCATCAATCGGCCAGTTTACCAGGCTTGTTCGCTTAGGCTTCGGTTACTGCCCTCGGCTTGAGAGTCTCCCGAGCAGCATTGGTGATCTGGAAAATCTTGAAGAACTTTATCTTGTTGGATGCCCGAAGCTAGCAGGCATTCGAGGTTGTACCCAAAACTTGACATCCCTGGTATCTCTAAGAATGACTTTCAAGGATGCAGATGGATTGCCAGAGGACTTGGGGAACTTAGACTCCTTGGAAGAGCTAATCATAGTTGAAAGTGCTATAACAGATGTGCCGCTAGCTGTGAGTCATTTGAGCAAACTCAAGGACTTAAGTCTCTGGAAATGCAAAAGCGTTGCATTCTCTCCATTTGCAGCTCTTAGCAGCCTAAGCATTCTAAAAATAATGGATTGTGGCATATCCGAAATCCCTGACGGCCTTGGATCATTGACATCGTTGACAGAATTGCATCTGCGAGAACCAAATCTGAAGAGCATACCTACAAGCATCAAACAACTATCCAGTTTGGTCCTCCTTAAGGCACAAGGTTGCAAGAAGCTTCAGAGTTTACCTGATCTCTCGCCTCGCCTCAAGCTTCTAGATGTATATGACTGCACTAGTCTGAGATCCATGTCAGGATTAGGCAGCTTGATTGAATTCCATCCAGACCATGGAGCTAGTGAAGAGGAATTCACCTTTGCAAATTGCTTCAACTTAGATGAAGACACACGTGACATTATTGTTGGCAACGCCGAACTCAAGATCCTTCGTTTCTTGAATTGGATGCTCAATGAGGTCCATCTCTCCCACCCTCTCATTCCATGCACCTTATTCGCTTGCACTTTTTCTTTTTTCTTTTTTTTTTAATAATCAACAACATAATCGCATCATTAAGTATCAACCAAATTAAGGGCAACACTCATTTGTTGATGATAATAGGAGTACGACGAAATGGATTCCGACGAAGAGCAACATCCTAGTGCAAATCCGTTCACAAGTGACCTCATGTTCTGCCTCCCAGGAACCCGAATTCCCAACTGGTTTGAGCATCGAAGTATCGGATCATCGATGACAATCACTACAGACAACCACCGGTTACTAGACCTACGTCGGCTTGCATTTTGTGCTGTTGTTGTATGCAACGACCCTTTTGCTCTTGAAGCATCAACCATCTTCTGCGACCTCCAAGTAATAACCAAGTCCGGACGTACCCTTAAGCTACACTCGTTTCACCAATCTCCTTCCTTCCTCGACGATTACGGGGAACGTTTCCTTCGATCAAGTCATGTGTTTATTTGGTACCATACTCATTTTTGTTACGATCAGAGTCAGTATTATTTCACAGAGGCCACGTTCGAGTTCTATCCAGTGGATTGGGAGGGCCAACGTTTGGCATGTGAGGTGATGAGTTGTGGTGTTTCGACTGTAGGGAGGAAGTTTGGGGTGAGGGAGGTGGCTTTTGGAGATGAGGAGGATGAAGAGCCAATTGAGGATAAATTTGAGGTATCTTTGCTAAAAGGGCTGAGAATCAGATAGCCATCTACCTGATGTTTTATTTCTTTTACGAAATCGTAATGTGATAACTAATTCACGAATTCCTGAGATGGGCTCTCTCTCCTTGAGCCCATCTCAGGAAATGCACTCTCTCTCTCTCTCTCTCTCTCTCTTGCTGGTTTCCCATATAACGCCAAATCAACTCTAAAACGATGTCGCTTATGTAAGTTAATTGATTAATTTCCATCTGATTGCTTTTTTGTTCTCTTTTTCTAGTTTTGAGTGGAAGAGTTGTTGGTGTGCAAGTGGATGACCGCTCCCTGGATTGTAGATGTCTCAGTATTAACCCTTATACCAATAGCTTTTGCATTAGCTTAGGTGGGGGGTGGTAATTGTTAGGCCCTGGATTGGGGAGATCTTGATGTTAGTACGTAGAGGGGACCTTATTACGTACCCCAGGATCACGTGAAATGATAAAAAACGAAGGTAATGTGGAATACCTGAATTCGGTTTCATCTCTGATTCCGATGCCGATTTCGAGCTCCAAATGTCTCCGAATTTCCCGGGGTCTTTAGTGGAAAGCGATCACCGACTCACAGGCTAGGCCTTTCTACAGTTTCTTCAAGTTCCGAGCTTCCTTAACGGGTCAGGAACTTTATGCTCGCGAATATTATGTTGAGCAACTGCAGAAGACCTAACCTTTATATAGCTTCCATATTGGGCTTCCCCATCACAAGACTGATATGGACCTGGTCCACACTGATTGGGACCTATTTTTCACCTGGACTCAACCTATTAATCTATATCATTTATTGGGCCACTTTATTATTTTTATCATAATCAAATGACGCAACTTAACCGGTAATTTATTTAAAAACCAAAATTGCAATTAATGTTAGTCCAACTTTAAGAGACATAGACAAAATGTCTTACAATCTCCCCTTTGGACTAGCATTAATTGCAGTAGACTCTAGTTTAAAAATAATGTAAAAACCCGGTTAAGCCATGCAACTGTATAGACATCTAAATTTTTGAAAACAAAACTTTTAATCCAAAGATAACAAAAGTCCATCATTCTGTCCTGCAAGGTTTTCGGTACCGAAAAATATCAAATACATGTGTCATATGTGATACAGATCCAATACAATCACAAATACCTAATACCCCACTAACGTGAATGGGAAAATGGAGTGTGGTAAACTACGATGATACCTTTATGATCTAATTGTATCATCTTCGTTTGTCGGTCTCAATTTCTCTATCTTTATGCTAAACTGCATTGGAGAAATCCTTTATGTTCTCCAACTGAATGCTAAACTGCATTAGAGAACCTTTATAGGATTAAAACTTATTTCCCACTATGTCATGTCAAACATTATAGCTAGCTATCTTAAACTGTATGCGTCTAAATGACATAGGCACAAGGTCAATCTGTATATATGCCCAGTAACCTTCAAATGCTTAAGATTGACACAAATCTTAAGACTTTCACATGGACTATGATGATGTATGATGACACTTAATACTGAGGATAAATGATGATCATCTCTATCATAACCATCATACTATCATAATCATTTAAATTGTACAAATGTACATGGAGCAAACATAACGACCTCTAGCCGACAGTGTCTTACGATATCAAAACACCCATTCTTTATACCTGTGTGACAAAAACAAGTGGGTGAGGTCCTTTAGTTAAAGTATCGACTCAAAATTCCTCAGTCCTTAAATACTCCAAACCTTGATGTCAATTTTCATGTCAACACCTTTATGACCAACTAATTGACCTTTACCTGCTATGACCCTGTGATATTCTTTGTTGTCATGAAACAACACTGTAAGAAGAATGTCACAGTAACACCAGATGGGTCTAGCCACTGAATGGACCTCAGATCACTCAGAAAACAATCTGCGAATTAACCTCTTGGCACGCACTTTGCATGCCTAATCGAGGAAGTTACACGTGTCTCTATGACACACTTCTACGACAATGTACCATCTGCAAACTTGAACTGTAACCTTAAGTGAACTTTCCATCATCCGAACACATAGCAAACTTCAAACCTGAATTCCCTACGAGGTTCAGTCTGTTGACCTTACTATATGTCAACATATAATCCTTGATTCCTTCAACTATCTCAATACTCACTTGACTGTCTTCCGAAAGTCTATAACTGGGTTAACCAGATATTGACCAAACAGTCAAACAGTAATTGCAATGTCCTATCCAGTACATAGCCAAGCATACATCAGCTATCCATCGTACTAGAACACAGAACATTCCTCATGATCTCTCTTTTTCACTTTATTCTTTGGGGACTATACCAAAGATTATCTCTCACTATGAGAGACAAGTGTTACGAAAGGTTTACTATCAACCGTATTAAATTTTTGTAACACATACTTAATGTATGCAATCTTTAAGAGATCTGTCGAGTGTTGAGATATGTCCTGATGAATCCGAATACCTAGGACAGAAGATGCTATACTAAGGTCCTTATGTCAAGGTTTTTGACCAAAAGTTGCTTAACCTCATACAACATGATCAAGTGACTTGATGTGAACAATTTACCATCCTTATGCTGTGATAGGAAGATAACTTGCTCACCTCAACTCCCCTAACTTCATAGTATAGGCATCTTGTAACTTTATTTTCCAAGAAGCTGGAAGAGGCCATAACCTCACCAAATGTAAGTTATCACCTTCAGGAGGTTTACTGTAAACTATATATTGATCTGCACTACTCACAAACCATGTTGGTACTATTTGGATCCTGGGACCCTACAGATTTTACCTCATAGACTATTTTATAAAGGTTTTTTTACACAGGAAGATGGTTTTGACAACCTTCTGATGGAGTTCTATATCATCATAAGCTACAATTGCTTTTATCACTCAAAATGTATCCTGCGAGGATACGAGAAGAAAAGGTACCACAAAGTCAGCCTTTTCCCTGAGTGACCCTTCATGCAATTGAGCAAGTCATCAAGCCATTAAACTTTATCCTGAAATCCTTTAGGTCTCAAACTTTATTTACAACTGACAAGCTTGCAGTTCATGATGCAAATCAACTAGCTCCCCTTAGCTTACTATGCTTCATGGCTTGCATCTCGTTATTCATCACATCCCACCACACATCCGCATTGGGTCCAGAAACAGCTTCTGTAATAGTAACTGGATCTGTAATATGTCTAATAACATAGCCCAGTACTCCTGACAGACTATGTTGTCAAATGGGATAGCAGATCGTCTCATTCCAGTGGATTTACTTAACCTTATTAGATCTTGTAACCCCAGGAATCCCTCTGTGTACTGGTATAGGTTCTTGTTCCTGTACAGGTACGGTACAAAAAATCTAGATCCACCGGATCTAACTGTATGAGCAGTGGATACGCGACAACTGTAGTACCCACCCTACTATCGTCCAAAAGGTCAAAAGACCCACCATCATAGACATGGTGTTCCAGAAATTTGGCTGTTTGTGATTCCACTATTCTGGTCCCTCCTAATCTACAGTAAAATCTGTAGTCTTAAAGTGGTTGAGATATTTTACTAAATAGCAATGAAGAGAACGAGTATGCAAAATTTCTTTATAATGATTATCTGACTGATCCTACTGAGGTAGGGCAGCTTTTTACACTAGTGTGCGCAAGGCTGAGTTTCTAATTAGGTAGATTAGTCCTGCTCTGCATTGACTTCTTTAAGTCCTTTAGGATGCAGTATGCCTTACGGCAACACACCACTTTGCTTAGAACTAATTGGCATAATGAACTAAGTCACTATTCCAACTAACTTCATATATCTGGCAAATGGACCTTTTAAAGTCCTGAATCATCATGTTTGCCATGATATTCTCCTCCATGGTCAAATCTGACTATCTTGATACATTTTTCCAACTGGTTCTCAACCTTCAGACTTTAAGTAAGAACACATGACTTTGATGTGAAAAATCACCAAGACATGTCAGAATACTTTATAATTGCACTGTGCAATTATATGAGGTCTACTGAAATCTTTATGTATCAGACTCAACAAGTTAGAAGTATAAGTTGGCCCCAGTGTCCTTATTAGTCAACTTACCCCTGTGACTATCAGTACATGTTCCAGATCATCTTAATCTAGAATTGGAAAATGCTTTCCTTCATCACTCTCTCAATCCTAGTTATGGAAATGTGACATAACCTTTATGTCACACCAAGTATGACTTCTCATTCATCAGGTCCTTCATACCTTGTCTAGCATGATACGAAGAAGTATATAACTAATCAGGGATAAGACATATTCTATACAAACTGTATGACAAGAAAGTTGCACTTTCATGTTTTGCATTAAACCACAACTGTATAACAGAAGTACTAAATGCAAAACATCAACTTTCAGTGTCCTTAATTGATC
>JANIHY010137300.1:0-11332 GCA_027479065.1 Erythroxylum brevipes
GGAAAAGGAATTTTCTCAAAATGATTCTTTTGAAGCTGCATCAGAGCACTAGGCACAAGAATCAGTCGAATATGGTGTTTCAGATACTCAAAGATCAACTTGCACAAGAAGAGCACCAAGTTGGTACTCATATTATATTATGGAGAGCAATATTTCATACTGTCTTTTAACTGAGGACTGAGACCAATTAACTCTTCAAGAAGCAATGAATATTTCAAATGCATCTTATTGGATGGCAGTAATGTAGGAAGAAATTGAAACTCCGCATAATAATAAGACATAGGAGCTGGTATCACTACCACAAGGAAGAAAGCCAACTGGCAATAAATGGGTTTACAAGCTCAAGCTGAGTGGTGATGATCAAATAGAGTGATATCGTGGTAGATTGGTGGTAAAAGGATATGCTCAGTAGGAAGGAAATGACTTCAATGAAATATTTTCTCCTATAGTTCAACTCACCACAATTCAAGTAGTCCTGGCGATATGTGCTACATTCGACTTGCATCTTGAGCAGTTAGATGTGAAAACTGCATTTCTTCATAGAGATCTTGAAGAAGAAATTTAGATGCTCCAGCCAGAAGGTTTTGAAGAAAAAGGGAAAAAGAACTCAGTTTGCAGGTTGAACAAATCTATGTATGGTTTAAAATAGGTGTCGAGGTGTTGGTATAAGAGAATTGATTGTTTCATCATGAGCCTTGGATACAGCAGATTAAATGGAAACCTTTGTACATATTTCAAGAGGTTTAAGAAAGATGATTTTATAGTCTTGTTATTGTATGTAGACGATATGTTGGTATCAAGCCCCAATAATGATCGTATTAAAGAATTGAAGGCACAGTTGGCTAGGGAATTTGAAATGAAAGACTTGGGACTAGCACCCTTTAATCTAAACTTACTCATTTCATATCATAATTAAGCACATCTTTATCCAAGCATATTAGACTATTATTCATCAATCTAGGCAACATTTCAAGTTCACTCTAAGTTGACATAAAAGTGTTTTCCAATGCATACCATTATAAAGCCTTAAATCCTAAGCCAAGTTCACTTAGGCATTTCATCAAACACCTAAGGTGCATGATTTTCAAGTCACATTTCCAAGACTTTATCATAATAATTCATGCTCCTATCATGCCATATAGTAAACACTTCCAGTCAATGACACATTCCACCACTCTATTCCAACCAATTTCCTTAATTTAAGCACATTTTATCAATTGCCCAACTTATTACATTAATCCACCTCTTCTCCATCATTTCGACCTAAACTTAACCAACACGCATCTTCTTGATTCTTCATCATCAATTCACATCGTACATGTATAATTAACACCATAGGATTCATTTAGACCATCAATTTCAAAAGATATTCAAAATTTCACAAACTTTCAAAAAAAGGGACAATTTCGGTTTTGACTTAAAGAACCCTCTCTATGACACATTTCATTCATCTAAACCATGTTTCATGCATATTCAAGCATGGAGAACAACATATCTTGACACCAAACTCAAAATTATAATGTAGAGAGAGATGAGACAAAATTTACCTATACTTTCCTTTAGTGACATCTTTAAATCCTTTGAGAATTTCTCAAATCTAATAATAGATTTGAGTTCCTTGACCCCAAAGTAGCTTAGATCGCCTTGGTTTGAGTTGAAAAATCAAAAAGAAGGGTGAATTTTGGTGATGGCCAAAACTTCCTCTTCTTCCTCTCTTTTCTCCTTTCTTCTCCTCTCTTTTAATTAAAACAAGATGGTTTAAGTCTTAAATGGAGGGTGCCCATCCATACATGAGAAAAGTCTAGAATTTTGACTCTTCTTTGATCAAATATGGTGAAATTACCTTTTTTTTCCCTTAGGTTATGTGAAATTACCATTTTACCCTCCAAACTTTCCTAAATTTGAAATTAAGCCCAAAGTTTAGGAATCTCCAAAACTTTTATTTTTATTTTGGTCCTTGGACTAATGAAAATAATAACTAAGTCTCTTAACTTTATAAAATTATATATTGGTCCTCCAAGAATTGAAAAATTACGTTTAAGTCTCTTGACTTTTAACAATTTTGCAAATAAGCTCTTATGTACATCAACTTTTCCAATTAAGCTTTCTAAGTGTCCAATAAGTCTAGAAATTATGTGTAATCACCTCCAAGGCATTAGAAAACATATAATTCAACCATCATGGTCTTATCCATCCAATGGACTCGGTTTGTCACACTTAAAAGCTTATTTGTCGAAAATCTCCACGATTTCACACATGGATGAATAAGTTCATGTAAGGGCATATAACATGACAAATCATTGGCATACATACCAAAAGGATTCAAATTCATATTTGAACTCATATACAACCATGTATATATCAAGCATGTGAATTTGGGAAATATTTGTTATGTAACGTCAAACTTTCTGAGCCCTTTGGTGATTGTTCTTTTTTTGGAGATCCCTTAACTTTATAAAATTATATATTGGTCCTCCAAGAATTGAAAAATTACATTTAAGTCTTTTGACTTTTAACAATTTTGCAAATAAGCCCTTATGTACATCAACTTTTCTAATTAAGCTTTCTAAGTGTCCAATAAGTCTAGAAATTATGTCTAATCACCTTCAAGGCATTAGAAAACATATAATTCAACCATCATGGTTATCCATCCAAAGGACTCGGTTTTTCACACTTAAAAGCTTATTTGTCAAAAATCTCCACGATTTCACATATGGATGAATAAGTTCATGTAAGGGCATATAACATGACAAATCATTGGCATACATACCAAAAGGATTCAAATTCATCTTTGAACTCATATACAACCATGTATATATCAACATACAGTAGTATCTCCAAGAAAAGAACAATCACCAAAGGGCTTAGAAAGTTTGACGTTACATAACAAATATTTCCCAAATTCACAACTTGTCAAGTAATTCGTAAACATCATGAATCATGAATTCATCAAACTTGTCACAATTCATAAACAGATAAGCACATCAAAATGGTTTGGGAGGTCCATAAATAGAACAAACTATCACATTCCCACAAAATGGTCCTGTGTAGTTGTGAATAGAACAAACTAACACAATCCTATATAGTGGTTTTGCGTAGTCGTGAACATGAGAGAGTCCATGAAGGAGCTCTATACCACTAGCAGGCAGGCGAGAAAAGCCTTTAGTCGAAGTGCACTTGACATACAAAATGGACCAAACCAAACCCACATAACATGTATTCATAACTTATAAACTTATTGCCCAAAATGACACATTTTTGAAACATGATTTCATAAACTTGGTATCCTTTCAAAAAAATTTTCATTTTTCATTTACTAATTCATCTACAAAATTCATAGACAAAACACGTAGCACTTTCCCAAAGCATTTAGAGAAAAATAATTGCACGTTTATAAAGTAGTTGAATCATTTAATTCCATTTCTTGAAAGAAACATTTATGGCTTATTTACTCAATTATAAACATGCAACCCACCTTGAATTCCTTGCTTAAAAACTTGCTCAAATTGCTTCTCTTAATTCCCTTAACATTGGAAAAATTCCCAATTCAATACGAACTCCATTTTGAGGACCCAAAGAAACATATGCATAAAATTGATCATAGAAAACTTAAACCCATACATTTCCTAAGCTTCATAAACCTTCCAAAAATCCAAAAGATTAAAATCAAACTTACCTTGAATCTTCACCAAATGAAGATTTTCTTGGCTCAACTGGAAGCTCTTCTCTTCCACTTTCTTTTCCACTTCTTGCACAACCCCAAAATCTCTCCTGAAACTTAGAAAGATGGAACCCTAATTGTTTTTTTTCCTTCTTTTCTTTCAAACCACCGAAACACTCTTCCTCTCTTTCTTATTTTCGATATTGCCTTCTTTCTCTCCTTCTAATTTCATTTTTTTCTTCCTCTTAAATGCAAGACCACATTTTCATCTTCCAATCCTACCCTTAATGAGTGTGTAATATCCATTTTACCCTTCCTTATATGCCTTATGTCTCTTTATCTTTAAGTGACTTGCCAAAAATGCCCTTGAACATTCTTACTACTTTAATTCAATAATCCAATGAAACAAATCCTACTAACATAGGTATAACAATTAAACTCCCAAAAATAAATCTATCAAAACCCTAATATTCATTTAAATCATGCTTAATTAGAGAAAAAAAATCTAAAGGCCAGCATTTCTCCCCCTCTTAAAAGAATTTCGTGCTCGAAATTCTTATTTAATTGATATGGAAGGCAGGATGTTCCTCCATTTCTCATTTAACTTCATCCCTCAAATAATTTCTTTCAAATGACCATAGTCAAAAGACTCATTCAGTCTTTCAATCCCTTATTTGATCATTCACTTTCTTAACTAGTTCTTCATTATGTTTCAGATTACTCACAATTTTTTTCCACTTTCTCTGTCGATAACAAAAATATCATATCATATAAATATTTCTTAACATACTCACATATATCACATTACGAATCTAAGACATCTTTTATCAGTAGCACTAACTCATAATAATTTCGTACAGACCAATTCATATTGGGCTTAGCTAATCCTTTTTCCTAACTTAAGCACACCTTGTACTTAATGTAAACACACCTTGGCACGGTGATACTCTTAAAGAAAATTTATCTTTCACTTAATAGTTCCCATCACTATAGTGTTAATACACTTAATTCTTATGTTCATCTCACTGTACTCCATACCTTTAGCGTTGATCCACCAACTCCTTTATTTCTTTCTTTTGAATCACTTAATTCATATTATAGATTCATTTCTGATTTGTTCTTTCATTAATCATCCTTAAAGTAAACTATCCAGTTTACCTAATCCAATTAAGTGAAATTCTTTTTTGAAGGAAGATTTCTTATATCTATCATCTATATTATTCATGTAACCTTTATCAATCCACTGTTTCCATCACTATTTATTAGACATTTTTAGTACCTCAAGAAGATCAATTTCTATTGATTCTTACAAGGCCATAATGATTCAACTACCATATTGGGTGCGTTAACTCTTCTCAATTGATTCATCATCTCTTTCTTTATCTCATTTCTATCTCATCTTACTATTGTCATTTATTTCATCTCTCATATTTATATTCCCAATCAATTCAGAATTATAGATGTATACTCATAAATAAATTTTGATCTCAATTTGCACTAATATATTGTTAGGGTGGATCATAACTCTTGTCACATTAATCAAACAACCACTTTGGTTCCAATTTCATCTTCTTAGGATTATAACAATTTTTTTTTCATTACATTATACTTATACACTTTAATCTCATCATTTCTACTTATAACCCTATTTTCTTCAAACAATCAATGACATATATTCATGTTTATATCACATTCAAGGGTATATCTTCATAGTACAATATTAATGTCGCATTTAGTAATACATCCTCCAATACAATTGCATTGAATTATTATTTATCATATATGACTATGTACTATTTCCTATTTCTAAGTATCCACAAACTTTCGTTTTCTCACATTCTGAAAAAGCATCACTTTTCTCACTATTTCTATTAACTTAAACTCTTAACACATGCTCAAGCGTATGATTCATACTCATGTAACTCAAATTAAGGATCAGTTGTTGTTACATGCTAAGACATGTCAGTTAGGAGAGCATGTAACTTGATACATATTTCCAAAAATTTCCATGCAAGATATGAAACCTAGGTGCGCTGATACCAAACTTGTTGGACCTTGATTTCGAAGCCTAACTCTTGCAGAATATCATAAGACTTGAGCGTGGTTGCTTGTAGGGCTATCCATCATCGGATCATCAAAATCATATATTGACTTCTTCAGAACAACTGTAGCTCGATGTCTCTAGTTTAATTTGAAACAAGAATCATATCATTCAGAGCTCTACAAGTTATGATATGATTAAAACACCGAGGCATGTTCAATGAAATAATCAATTCATGCTCTTCCAATTGATTCAATAAAATAATCAATTCATGCTCTTCCAACCGATTCCCTCGCTTTCTTTCCATACATCTATTTCAAATCAATACCAAAGGCTATCGATTTCTATGTGGAGGTAGATTAATGTGTTAGGAATCTATTGGTTCAAAAATCACCTCATTTGGAGGTCGGATGATAAAGTTATTTCCAAGAGAGTCAAATATGTTCAGAGCAAGAAAACCCTTTTGGTGCTATTGCGAGGAACAAAGGAGCGATCGCGAGGATCAAAATACGCTTGCAAGAAAGGCAGGTGTGATCATAAGGAGAGAGGTACGATTGCAAGGAGGAAAGGTGCGATCACAAGAGCGCCTGATGTGATCGCAAGAGTGCCTGGTGCAATCGCGACCGAAGCTGTCCTGCCTATACATCCTATGCGACATCACTAACTTCAAATTAATATAGCTCTCAACTCCGATGTCCAAAAATTTCATACCGTATACCCTTGGAAAGTTAGAAAGATAATCTACAACTTTCAAGAGATAACTTTGTCTGATTCAGCCTAGATAAATCCATATTTTGCCCTAAATTCAGAACACTAATTTGACCTTTATGAAAAACTTGAAAAAATGCAATATCCAACTTTGAGAATCACGAGCAAAACACAATCATATTTCGTTATCATCAAAAGATAAGTATTTTACAAAGCTTTAATGGGCATTTCAAACTACAATACATCAATGTCCCAAAATACAAAAGGTACTTGACTAAGGAATACTTGAAATACTACTAAAGCCTTGTGTCCTTATAAACTAACATAAAACACAAGAAGATGCAATTTTGGAGTGATGCCTCGACTCTTAATCACTCAATCTCTTTCTCATCACCTGAAGATGGAAAAGAATGGGGGTGAGCTTGAAAGCTCATGGGTAACAAGTTTATAATGAGCAACAAGCAAAAACCCTTGAAATATTTATTTCTATTGTAAAATTGACATTGAAATCCATGTAACACATATTTTCCAAATTCACGACTTATCAAGCAATTCGTAAACATCATGAATCATGAATTCATCAAACTAGTCACAAATCATAAACACATAAATACATCAGAATGGTTTGGGAGGTCCATAAACAAAATGAACTAACACATTCCCAAAAAATAGTCTAGTGTAGTCGTAAACAGAATGAACTAACATAATCCTATATAGTAGTTTTGCGTGGTTGTGAACATGAGGGAGTCCGTAAAGAAGCTCTATGACACTAGCAAATAAGTGAGAGAAGCCTTTAGTTGAAGTGCACTTAACATACAGAATGGACCAAACCAAACCCACATAACATGTATTTCATAACTTGTAAACTTGTTGTCCAAAATGGCACATTTTCGAGACATGATTTCATAAACTTGATATCCTTTCAAAAACATTTTCATTTTTCATTTCCTAATTAATCCACAAAATTCATATGCAAAACACATAGCACTTTCTCAAAGCATTTAAAGAATAATAATTACACATTTATAAAGTAGTTGAAATCATTTAATTCCATTTCTTAAAAGAAACATTTATGGCTTATTTACTCAATTATAAACATGAGACTCACCTTGAATTCCTTGTTTAAAAACTTGCTCAAAATGCCTCTCCTGATTCCCTTAACATTGAAAAAATTTTCAATTCAATAGGAACTCCAATTTGAGGATCCAAAGAAACATATGCATAAAATTGATCCTAGAAAGCTTAACTCATGCATTCCCTAAGCTTCATAAACCAAAACCTTCCAAGTATCTAAAAGATTAAAATCAAACTTACCTTAAATCTTCACCAAATGAAGAGTTTCTCGGCTCAAATGTAAGCTCTTCCTTTCCTCTTTCTTTTTCTCTTCTTGCACAACCCAAAAAACTCTCTTAAAACTAAGAAAGTTGGAACTGTAAATGTTTTTTTTTCTTCTTCTTTTCTCCCAAACCACTGAAACACTCTTCCTCTCTTTCTTATTTTCGGTATTCCCTTCTTTCTCTCCTTCTAATTTTTTCCCCTTTTAAATGCAAGACTACATTTTCATCTTCCAATCCTACCTTTAATGAGTGTGCAATTTCCATTTTACCCTTTCTTAGATGCCTTATGTTCCTTTATCCTTAAGTGACTTGCCAAAAATGCCCTTGAATTGTTGGCACCCCTCCCCGGTGAGACGCGGGTCCGATGTCCTGCGGACATCTAGATGCGCATCCCACGAGGGAGAGATTTCCCACCACGCACTTAAACTCAAAACAGACTTATTTTAATGTTCTCCGAACATATGTTGATAATTTCATCCTAATAAATCCTCCATAAAAATTAAATCTACTTTGGGCCCATAATTGAAATCCGATTCCTAAGCTAAAATGAAATTCCATGTCTCTATAATAATTAGAAATGAAAATCGCTTCAATCGAAGCTCCCAAGATCAAGAAATCACCGAAATACAGAAGCATGCTCAATATGTCCGACTAATTGTCTCTCTTTGATAAAATCCAAAAAAATTCAACTTAATCCCAAAATTCTAAATTTTGGATGAGGGGGTAGAAATTTTTCTTAAAAAAATCAATTCTTTGAAAATCGAGTGAAACGGAGGCCAAACGAAAAAGTTACAAGCCAAAGAGTGAGAAGAGGTTTAATTTGGAAAAAAGAAAATGAAAGAAAACCAAAAACGCACAAACGGCGTCGCCTCTCATGCGTGGGCCACTGGCACTCGTGGTCGCAAGCTGCTCGCAAGGCAAGGCGCTCACCCTCATGAGGGCATCAGCGAGTCCGAAATTCCATATATATATATGTGGATACATATGTTTTTTTTTCTTTGGAAACCAAACAATACACCTGAAAATTTTGACAATTCATAACTCTTCATACCGAGTTCCAAAACTCAAAAATTTAGTATCAATAAAAATTTAAAAGGAAGCTCTACAACTTCCATGAAGGATTGAAAAACTAGTTTCGCCTTTAAAAGGGTCAAAAATTGTTTCAAAGTTTCTGCAAAATTGAAAAGGGTCCTATACTATATCAGAAGTTTGAACAACCATATCTTTTAACAAAAAAGTCCAAAAATCGTAAATTATACCCCATTGGAAAGATAAAAAGATAATATACAAGTTTCATGAAGGGAGAAAAAAGCAATTCAGTTGTTTAAAGAGGTAAAAACCCTCTCAAAGTTTCTGCCTATATAAAGACCAATGGAATAGTAAATTCTCTACATGAACAGTAACTGTTTTCTTTCCAATTTCATAACTTTTTACAAATAACTCCAAAAACTATATATAATACATCATTGGAAAGAAGAAAAGATGATCCACAAGTTTCATGAAGGGAGAAAAAATCAATTCAATCATTTAAAGAGGTAAAAACACTCTCAAAGTTACTGCCTATATAAAAGCCAATGGAACAGTAACTCTACCTAAATAAACAGTAAGTGTCATCTTCTCAACCTCATAACTTTTTATTCCTAACTCCAATAATTTCATATTATACATCAATAGAAAGAGGAAAAGATAATATACATTTCTATGAAGAGTGAAAAAATCAAAACAGACTCCAAGGGTGTGAAAAACCCTGCTAAAGAATCTGCCAAACCAAACTCTTGTGAACAGTAACTGAAAACTTTCAAACCTTATATCTTCTTCATCTTAAGTCCAAAAAGGACAAATTCTATATCATTTTAAAGTTCTCAACAAGTAATACAATCTTCAAGAAGGCATCTCAATTCAATTCAAGCCCTAAGGAGGTCTAAAACACAAATCAAGTTTCTCCCCAATTTAAGGAAAATTGGACAGCATCTCTCCTAAAAGTGCTCTAGCGAAAATCTTCAATTTTCTCTCCATTACCTACATAAAACTCAATCTTCCAAACTTTCACAACGCAACCCAAACCAAATATACTTCAAAGGCAGTAACACACTCCTAGGATTCTAATTGTTTATAAAACATAAAGTAATCTCACTTTACTCTTTCTTTTTGTCAAGAATAACCATACAACCATACATTCTTAGAAAACATATGCAAGATTCATTTAAACTTCGAAAACCTTTATATTTACATGGAAATAAGTCAATACAAAGCTTCAAAGGGCATCTAGCCCGATTACATCCAAAATAACAAAAGTTAAAGTACAAAGAATACAAATTGTCCAAAAGGCTAGCTAAAGGTTTGTTTTCTGAAAACAGGACTTCAAAAGCAAAATGCATCGGAGTATGCCTCAATCCCGATGCGGTGATTCGATTTCTCGCTCGACACCTGTGGAGGAGAAATGGGGTGTGAGCTCGACGGCTCTGTGAGTAATAACTTAATAAACGAGAAATAAGCAAAAACCATTCTTCATTTATTCATTTTCACAATAATATCACATTAAGGAAAGCATTTTCCATTTTCGAATCTCTTCACAGAATTTATCACATCACAATTTACAAACTAAACACATCATAAAACAACCTAACATTTCAAAAAATCACAAACAAAGTGGTTCGGGTGGATCCGAAATGGAACGTACTACACATTCTCGCAAAGCGGCCATGTGTAGCCGTGACTTATGGGAGTTCGTGAGGAATTCCAATGCCACTAGCGGGAAGGCGGGAGAAGCCTATGATTAGACAGGTGCACCTGACTCTTATGGGACCACCACAAACCCAAAGAAAGCACATAATTCACACAATTCGAAATCATTAGTCGTAACTGGCCTTTACAAATTCACTTTCACATAATTGGGCCAAAATGACAAATCTTTTTTCCGACATCACACATTCAAGTTTTTTTTCACATAACAAACCAGTATTCAAATCATTTCAACATGAATTCACAATCAAAGAATTTCACATACAAGCTAAAAACATCACAAAGAGTAATTTGTACAAAAATTCGAAGTCATTGGAAAGAATTAATTTGCATTTATTATAAAAACTTTAATATGCCAATTATCTCAATTATTAAAAAATTACCCACCTTATATTCCTTTAGCTTAGAGGTAAGTCAATTGGCTCGTCTGCTAACTCCAATTGTCTCACTTCACCTTCATTAAGCATAGATAGCCCATAAGCATGAGAGACAACAAAATTGGAATTTTTAAAGAAAGGAAAACATAAATTCAATCCCATCTAACCTTACTCATACCTTAACTAAGCTATTAGCATCAAAACCCATCTATAAAGCCATGAATTTCGAAAATTCCCTTACCTAATGACCTCCCACGAATTTGCTTCCTTTGCCTCCAATGGAGCTTAATCACTTCCTTTCCACATTCTTCTTAAAGAAAAGCACTTAAACCCTCCTTTCTAAAGCATAGAAACCTAAGCCTACCTCTTCTTCTTCTTCTTCTTCTCCTTATCTTGGCCGAAAGTCACCCTTCTATTTCTCCTTTGGTGTTTTCGTAAGTTTCTCTATTTTCCCTTGGTGAGTTTT
>JANIHY010137371.1:0-11323 GCA_027479065.1 Erythroxylum brevipes
TAACCCATAAAATAGTGAACAAACCTGCCCAAGTGATTGCAGATAATCAAAAAGTCAAAGCTGAACAACTCGCCCTCTTAGCTTAACCAGAACATATCAAAGATCTGTAAAAACCCAGAAAGGGGAATGAGTAAACTGAAGGAAAGAACTCAAATTTGTTCACCAAATCCTAAAATTTAAGCAGATTACATGAAAAATCAAATTAGAGTCGGCGCTGCGGTGGCCACTTGTGTTTTTTAGGTTCTGGTTTCCATCGTATCTTATTACCATGTGGGAAGGAATTCGTACAAACTAGTAAGCAAATCAGAAAAGATCAAAAGAATAACAAAGAAATTAATAAGAGTGCATATCGTTTACAATACGTTTATAAATTGCCAAACTGATAAAGATAGATCCCAGTCGTCGTGACTAGTTGCTCAAAAGCTGCACATCAAATCCTAGGCAGATATTGTGGTTTCCTATTTTCTTCCTTGGAAGTACTCAGTTTCAAAAACTTCATTAATTTCGGGATTTAATGAAGTGAAAGAACAACCCAGCACGAAGACGAAGAAGGAGATCACAGTGTACCAGACAGAATGAAATATCCAGACTAGTGGTAGAGGGAGCGAGAAGGAAACCCAGAAAATCTCAAACACAATCAAGGAATCAAACATGGACAGCGGAACGAAAGGCAAAGAAAGGGAGAAAAATGAACAAAAAAAAAATTACTTACCTGTGTCTGCGGAGACGAACCAGAGGGAAGAAGAGCGCGAGAGAGTTGCCTGCTAGGCTCTCGCGCTCAATAATCTTCTGAAAGCTAACAAATTCACTGTCAAAAATAAATTATTTATTAATTTTATTAATACAGTATAAAATTAATTAATTACTATTAAATTATGAAACAATTAAAATAATAAAGAAAGACCATAAAGGGCTTTTTTTCGACTTTGCTTGTTGTGTAATTGCTGTGTAACGTAACAATATAATTATTTTTTTTAAATTGAGATAGATGGTTGAGTGGACTAAAGCGTCGGATTATTAATCTATGCCAAATCTCAACTAAACAAATTTTCATATGTTTAAGAAAAAAGAAACAGAAAATAAGAAACAGAAATTAAAAATAACAACAGAAAAATAAGAGTGAAACCAAATGGGCAATTAAGTGTGTAAGATTGGATATTGAATATTTTAATATTATTATTTTAAACTTTCATAAAATATAATATTTTACAAAATTGTTAGAAATGAGTAGCTTTGACGCTAAACGAACATTTTCTATCTCCTAATTAAAAATACGCTTGCATAGCAAAACGAATCAGCGTGTTTGCTTAATTCTTTAACCCGAACTGACCGACACAAGTCCTACGTCCTTCTATAATATCAAATTTTGGGACTACCGAAATAAAATAAAAAAAGAAAACTGTGAATGCCAGAATAGAAAAACGACACTCCAACAAATCTTAAACGCAGGACCGAAGGATAACAGACCATTGAGAGCGGAGAGAGGCCAGTGATGGCTCTGTCATCGTCATCAGCCACCGCTATCTCTCAAAAGGCTATCATCGTTACGGCGCCGGTTCTCGTTCTTTTCGCCTCCGCCGCCACTATTGCCTTGTTCTTTCTGTTTTCTTCTTTTTCTTCGTGTTCTTGTCCACCTCCGTCGCCATCTTTCGGCGGTGGTTTCAGCCGTGGCACTAGTGGCGAGGTGGCAGAGAGGATATCGACAATCCTAGAGGATATCGAGTGGGTCAAGGATCAAATCCGAGTTAATGGGCTGCATATGAAAGATAATGTCTTGAGAAAAGGGATTAATCCTCGTACAAGAGCTGAGCAACTTCAAGATCTCCTTCGGTAATTTCTTTTTCTATTTTTTCTCGTCTAAGACTGTGGGTAGTATTTTTGTTTAGGAAACTGAGGAAGTGGCACTTTGAGTAAAGGGATACTTTTTGGTTCTTGTTGTTACAGCTCATAACTTGAATCTGAGTTTTGTGTTCAGCATTTTGTTTCCTTGTTAATTTTAGGGCCTGAATATCTTCTGTCTACGTTTCTGTTGCAAGATAACATCTATTTGGTTGAATTGGACTTTCTTTTCTAAGTTTTGGTTGTTGGGTTGGTTGCATTGGTTTGTATTGAAGTTATTTGTAAATATATGCAGTTCTAGTATGGAGACACAAAAAGAAGTCTCGGAACTTGACATAGATTGTAGAGAGGAAGGTAGCAAATGTGGGATTTGGAGTGAGCAAATGTTATTCCGTGTTTGATTAAAGGCCCAATTTCTTTCATCAATATCTCTTTACTTAAGAAACAGTTGGTAGTGTGTTTAGCTTTATTAGTCAGGATTTACTAAATGTCATATGTTAAAATAGTTAAGATGTTTCATCAGAGATCGAAGATGTTTATGTTTGCTTGTTCGTTTGTGAACACATTCAGAGTAGCTTCTCTCCTTTTTTTTTTTTTCTTTTTTCCAAGAGACTCTTCCCAATTGCAGATTCGGTACCCTGAAATTGTCTTGTTCACTTTGTATGTTTTCCAGGTTCAAAGGCATATCACATTATGAAGAGTCAGAGAATCACACTGCACTTCCATGCCCTGGTGAGCTTCTTGTGGAAGAGCACCATAGCAATTATGGGGAACCTTGGGCAGGTGGGCGTGATGTGTTTGAATTCCTTGCAGAGTCTAGCCACCTAACTCCCAACTCTCAAGTGCTCGAGATTGGTTGTGGCACACTACGTGTTGGCTTACATTTTATCCGATACCTTAGACCTGAACACTACCACTGTCTGGAAAGAGATGAGCTTTCTCTAATGGCTACATTTAGATATGAGCTTCCTTCTCAGGGCCTTTTACACAAGCGCCCGCTGATTGTGCGAGGAGAGGACATGGATTTTACATCTTTTGGTTCTGTTGTATATGATTTAATATATGCAAGTGCTGTATTTCTTCATATGCCTGATAACCTTGTGTGGGTTGGACTGGAAAGGTTAGTGAGTAAGTTGAAACCTTATGATGGCAGAATCTTTGTGTCACATAATATAAAGTTCTGTTCGAGACTTGGAGGTGAGGAGTGTACCAAGAGGCTGAGTAGCTTGGGGCTCGAATTTCTTGGGAAGCATGCACATGATAGCTTGCTTTTTAATCACTATGAGATTTGGTTTGAGTTTAGGCGCTCTAAAGCTTAGCATTGCAGAGCTTGGTTTTATCAATTTTGGTTTTGGGTGATCAGATAAAACGGTGAAACTACCATGGCTGCGGATATTCTCGTGTTATTGCCTGTGGTTGACTCCAATTTGTTGGTAGAGTTGATTTTTCAATCAACCCCCTGATTCTTTTCTAACCAGTATGTGATTGACAGTGTGGCCGATTGCTTCTTCTGGATGGATCATCCGTTTGTGGCTGGAGTTGTCTTCTTCTTTGTATATTTAGATGAAAAAAGAGCGTTCTTACTCATCTATTGCTAAGGCGAGGAATGAATTCATCCACTGATATTTTGTAACTAGTTTTAACTTCAAATACAAGCTGCAAGCTGCAAGCTGCAAGATGCCCGGCCATCTTTCATGTTTTCTTGTTTCTTGATCATCACTTGCAATGTAATATGAATGTGAATTATTTTCAACATTGTACGGGATATTCCAGACTTTGTATATGGATCAATTAGCTAAATTGGGTAGTGCTTCTTCTCGTTTCTAATTAATTTAAACTGTTGCCAGTAGATCTAGTTATAATTGCTATTAAAGGGGCATTTCAACGATAACGTAACATGGACACCAGGTGATATACTGACACTTATACTTGGACACTAGGTGATTCTGACAAGTGGGGCTATGGTGCAAGCTAATCACCAGTTGAAGACTTGGTGTCTAAGCAGTATCTGTTCTAGACTGAAGCTGAAGAAGGCAAAAGTGGTGTCTAAGCAGTATCTGTTCTAGACTGAAGCAATAACTTGACATTGTTGGTGGCATGTCACATGATTAAAGTATGAAGCTGCAGCTATCTCATTTCTTTTTCTGAAACGTTAGGCCCCAAGAGACAGACCAGTTGTGGGGGTTACATGTGAAAAAAGTGACGAATTATTCTATGCATCATGAACAACTGCTGACTTATCAGAATCCAAGCAAATAAAATAAGAAATACTGAATGTTTTCAAGTGTCAAGTAACTTGATTCCAGACAAAGCTTCTAACAGCACGTGTTACAACGACTATGTTAACAAGTAATTAACAGCCTCACCAAAACCAAACCAGATCATGCGACAGTAACTTCTAAAGTAATCAGGAAAACTAAACACCACATTCCTATTATAATACCTTCAAAGATACGCCACAAACATTAGGACCCGATGATGTGTAATTCTTATCTATTCTTATCAAGTTAGATCAGATCAGACATTCTTCTTCTATGACGATTAAGTGCAACTCTCAAGTTTGAATCTGATGATGTAACCATCCTGCTTCGTAGAAAGGGAGCTTTATTCGCTTCCAAGCTACTGCATTTGGGGGACTTTACAACTGTCTCTTGTGGCCTTTTATTATAATCCTGTAGGATTGTTTTGAGTCGAGAATCCGAGAAACTGAAGGATTGTGAACCTGAAAACTGCACTGAACTTCTTATACCTGGTCTCCAACTTCTGGCTCGTGCCACAACTTCTTTTTCCGCTGCACTTTGCCTTTGGCGACTTGCCACTGTGGAGGTCATAAAACGTGGTAGAGAACTTGTCAAGACTCTTTTTCCTCCAGGAGTAATTTTGGGTGTATCATTTACTACTTTAAGATTTTTTTTAGGACTTGGTATGTTTTCATTTGCTGATGGGCTTCTGGGTGTCTTTTCCCTATTGTCATGGAGTTCATATGCTGCTGAAAAGAGCTGTTTCATCTTACTCAACAAGATCTCAGCTTCTTGTGTTTTCTGCCTCACTTTCTGACATTCTTCTTCAGCATCTCTCATGTCTTGTGCAATCTCTCGTATCTGCTTCTGCCTTTGCTTGTTGATGTCCTAATGAAAGTCATTTTTAACATTACTTAACTCTCTTTATCTAGACCACAAAATTCATGTCCATACTTTTTGAAATGAATACCTCTGGTAATTCCCTATTGGTCTCGACAGCTCTTGCTCTATTTGCAAAGTTTAAGGAACAGAAAGTCTCTCCAGTGTCCTCTTCGCTTGGGCTTATGTGAACAAGCATAAGAACCTTTGAACTGTCACCTGAAGCAATTGGAATTAAACATAGCTAGCTCATCTTCATCATACAAAAGTGAAGCATTATTTGAGTCCTGCAATGACACTTCAATGGAGTAGCCATGACTACGTTGGAAGATGGATTATCACTATTGTAGACAATAATCTTGCAACCCACTTCCTTAATTCTATATGGTTAGTTCATTATGTTAACCCCCAAAAGCTCTCTGTTTGGAAAAAAGAATTATACTTTTCCACATAGCAAAAGAGAAGACGGAAGAGAATGATAAAAATTCATCTTCAGAATGCTAATTGACATGTCTCGGTAAATAAATTAGGACAGGGACTGCTTACCTAAAGAATCTTTGAGGATTTGGGTCAGTTTGCTATTTCTGCAACCATGAAAATGAGTTTCAGGTCAGCCAAATCAAAATTTAACAGTAGCAAAGTGGCAGAACATCAAAACCATTAACTTTAGAATATACAAATTCAACATCTTTTAGGCCATCCCCTAGCTTACTCGGTAGATAAGGAAAGACGAGTAAAGATGATAAGACAACCCAATCGGAAACTTGCCTGTAAGGTACATGGCCTCTCTTCCTTCTAAGAGCAGCGATAACATCACCTAGAGCAGAAAGTGAGAGATTAATGGCCCTTCCCTCTTCTAGCGTCTGGCCAGTAGCCCCTGTTTTCAATAGTCTCTCGCTACCTCCAAGATCAACCATCCACATTTTGCTAACCTCTGATTTAGCTTTCAGATCGTTTCCACTTCGAGAGATGGTGATCCTCATCAAGCTAGATATACATATAACTAAAAACATAACGTAATTATCAAACAAGGAAGTCCAAAATGCTTGAGAAAACCATGAACCCACCAGTGCGACCTGCTTGACATCTCATTCACGTTTGTCCATGAAGTGGATCGAGCTCGCTTTCCCTTGGCATACCACCATTTTGCTTTTGAAAGATCTGAGAAATGAACCTCTTTAAGCCCTTCAATTTCCACCAACCCCTTTGGATCTGTTTGAATGTTGAGATTGCTGCAGCAGAGTAAGTAGAATCCGTCAAGAAAAGTGCTTCAAGTTTCCTAGTTGTTGATTCATTCTGTAGCCAAGGCAAAATTGTAGTTACCTCCTTGCTAAGGACTCTTGCGATCTATAGGGTGCCTTTGGACCCAACAGATCTCTCAGATTGCCCATATAAACCTCCAGCATGCTCATTGAAAACGTAAAAGCACATGATTTCCCCAAAGAGGCTTGATGAACAAGTGCCTCAAGAGCTCGAGGAGTGATCCCAGGCTGGTCGTTTGTGCCATCCTGGAGATAGATTCTTAACCCTCGTGACCCATAAATGAACAACAGTGGTAAAGTACATAACATTAAAATCTGTAACTGACCATCGTAAATGTCTTGCCAGTTGCAGTTTGACCATAAGCCAGTATACAAACGTTGTGCCCATCAAGTGCAGATCTAATGACCGGTTCAACCTCCTCAAAGACATCGTCTACAGGGTATTTACACCAAATTAAAGACAGGGTGGAAACGAAGTTGCTCACTCCAACCCCCATGAAACATAGAACACAATTTGAATACTAACCTTGAGTTGCAGCTTGACGGAAAACCTTGTCAAATCTAAAATCCTTCCTACTTCCTAGATATTTAACTTCAATATTCTCCTCCCAAACTGAAATAGGTTCATCATTTCTTCTCTTCACGCTTGATATCAATGGTCTAAGTCGACAAAATACTCTGATGCTCCCTGGAAATTAACACCAGTATTGTTCATAGGCCAAATCTGAAATTTCTAGGTATCATATTCTGACAAAAGAGTTGAATACTACCTTTGGTATCTAATATCTTATTCAAAGCGTCTCTGCGCTTCTTGTCTAAGGACCTCTCCTTTTTTCTCAATCGTACAATTTCTCCTACAAGATCAATTCACACAACTTATAACGGAACTCGCGTTCCTTGCTTGCAAGTCACACATGAAAATAACGCAAATCAAAGGATTAAACCAGTCAAAAACTTGTAAACATTTTAGGTCGAGGATTCCTCGACAAACCTACCTTCTATAGTCACTATGGACTGCTCAAGCTCGTTCTTTTCATGCTCAGGAACAACACTAACATCTGTGTAAATCGTGGGAGTTGAAATTGAATCCTGAGATTCAGACACTGGTAATGCATCTCCCTGGTAATCCAGGTTTGATCTCGTACTGAGTGGTGTCAGCGACAGTTTTGTATCAACTGCAGGTAGTAGCTTCTGCTCCTTTTCACTAGAGATGAACATTCCTTAAGCTCATAAAAGTTTGAAAAACCAGGCCGACCTTAAAGGTCACTAAAATAATGGTAGGAAGGCACTTGCTTGAACAGTACCCCAACAGAAGCAGAGTAGAAGTGAAGCTATATGAGTCCAGTTCAGACACGAGCAGAACGCAGGTGTGCTTGGAAAAGAGAATATCTTCCTCATCCACCAAAAAGCTCAACCTACCATGCCATGTAGGCAAGCTAAAACATTGGTGAAAGAAACAAATAAAGCTCCAGATGAAGTGTAAACTAAGTCAAGTCACCTATACTTGGAAAAGAACCCAAAAACTCCATACAAGAAACTGGGTTCAGAACTGCCAAAATCCCAGAAAAAGCAGTTAAGAACCAGGATAAGCAAGACGATAATACAAAAAGAAATGACTAATGCTGATGGTAGAGTTGAACCATTCAAAATTTTCAAAGGAACCGAAGAAACAATGGAAGATCAAGATTTTAAGCAAGAAGTCAAAGAAGGTTTTTTTTTTTTTTTCAAACGCTCTGAAAGGAATGAAAAACCCAAGTCGTAAATAGCTTTCAAGTTTCAATGATTGAACACTTTATGGAAACTGATTAGGATGTGAAGGGTTTTATGTGCACTAGAGGTAAAAAAAAAGGTCATGGCTGCAAACACACACAGATTAGCATACGGAATGAGATTTGTTTTTTCATTCTATGTTTTGGTTGGATCTCTATGCACGAACTGTAAAGTTTTATGTCAGGTTAGGAGCGGGGGGAGCGGAGAGTTGCAAAAGTTGGAATCTACGTGTGAAAGACAAATCGATTAATCAAATTCGTTGGATTCAGTGTTCAGCACTCTCCTCCCCTAATCAGAAGTTTCGAGTCAAGTCTTGAAAATAGAAAAATCTATTTAATTAGTACTTTACCCTTTACGAACTTACTTGATGCGAGCGAGAATTAGTCTAAAAATAACTGGCTTAAAAACGTTTTTTTATAAATTAAGTTTCTTTTAAAATATCTCGTAAAATTAAAAAAAAAAAGACAAATCGATTCAAGTGAGAGCGCTTTTCTGATGCAGGGAGTGCTTCTTCTGGATGTTTTACATCTATCGGAAGACTGAGGACCGACTCCACATTTGTTGGACGTTGGGCTTGGTTAATTTAACGGTTTGCCCTTTGACAAGGTTAACACTTAACTGTAAACCTGTAATAATTGGTGGGTACAGAAAGTAAGAAGCTACTTAGATAGGCGATAGATAGACACATAGATGTTGACTTTTAGGATGGTGGATTCTGTAAAATTTTGCTCCAATCCAAGTATAGCATCACTATGCTGCCTACTGCAAACCTCTAAGCATATTCATATTAGGGAAAAAAAAACTATAAAAAAAGGTCGAGATTGATTAGTATCACGCTACCGAAATATTTACTTGGTTGGTATTTGGTAATGGTCATCGAAGATGATTATGAGCATAAAGAGGGAAATGAGCTTTGTTGTAATTTGGGTATGCCATAGATTTGCTAAAGACACATTACTCCATTTTCGCTTACATCCGCCACTAAATAAACTGCGGCCTTTCGACTCCTAGACTGATCCTACCATAGAGGTCATCGGTAGATCTTCAGTGACTCAGTTGGTAACCGCTAAACAGATCCAATAACTACAATTACATTCAAAAAGAAATTGTAATAATGATGTCAATTATTAAATTGGAAAAAGAATAATGACTGCTTTTGGACGGATGGGTAGTTTACGATGGCTCTCAGGTCCGCTTTTGGACGGATCCTTGGGTGGCGGATGTAGGACCCCTGTTACCTCATTCTCTTGGTCCCCTCGGCCCCACTGACCTTTCTCATTGCGTCCACCAATACGTCGACAGTTCAGGTACTTGGTTATGACATCAATTCCAGCATTTTCTTCCTCACTCTATTTGTATGCTCATTGCAGGTATTCTCCTGCCACAACCTCACTTTGGCCCTGACAAGCTGACTTGGGGCCCTTCGAGACCAGGCTAGTTTTCTACTGCAGCGGCGTACTCTCAGCTCATGGCGCACGACCTTCCTGCTCTTACGGGGCGCTGGATGTCTCTCTGGCACTGGGACGGCCCACAACGCATTCGGTCCTTCTTATGCCTCCTCACTCATGACCGTTTACTTACCAATCAGCAACGCCAGAGACGAGGGCTCACGTCGATAGCAGATTGCCTTCACTGTCACGCAAAAGAATCTTCTCTTCATGTTATGCGCGATTGCCCACGCGCGCGACGCTTGTGGCTCGCATTCCCACTCAATGCCCTCTCTCCAGACTTTTTCCACCTTTAAGCTCCCGAGCGGATACTATGCAATCTTCAACGCCACCGACAGTTCTGTGGCTTTGACTGGCCACTCATTTTCGGGACTACATGTTGGTACCTCTGGTCCTGGCAGAATCGGTCTATCTTCGACCCCCACTTTATCTGGCCGACTTCTCCGTTTCAGTGCATCCTACAATATGTTCAGCAGCTATCCACGGCTTCCGTCTGGCAGGCTCGCACCACTCTAGGCCGGCGTCCTCGTCAGGTCCAGTACATAGGATGGCATCCCCCAACCCCAGGGTGGGTGCAGCTCAACACGGACGGGATGAGCAAAATCTACCCCCTTTTGGCCTCCGCTGGTGGACTCATCCGCGACCATACTGGTGCCTGGCTTGGAGGCTTTGCTCACAACATTGGCTGGTGCTCTTCTTTCATTGCTGAACTCTGGGGGGTCTTCTCCGGACTGCATCTGGCCTGGGACCTAGGTTACCGCAGAGTGGTCTTGGAACTTGACTCCCAGGTGGCGCTGCACGCGATCTCAGACCCCACTTTCTGCAACCGCTCGTCCGACCCCTTCCTCTTCGGCATCAACGAACTGCTTAATCGCAACTGGACAGCCCTTCCTCGACACACATACAAGGAAGGCAACCGGAGTGTCAACTGGCTAGCGCATTTTGCTGCTCATTGTAACCTCGGACTTACTTCTTTTGTAACTGCGCCCCCAGGGTGCCTTTCGATCTTCCTTGAGGATATCGCTGGGACTAGTTTCCCAAGACTTATCATGTAATTTCCTTTTCCCTTATACGCAAAAAAGAAAAGAAAAGAATAATGACTGCACAATCTCTGCCATTTGGATATTACAAAGTACAAAGGAGAAACTAACAAGTTGATAGTCAACTTACAAATATACATATCATACAAATAATTTATTTCTTTAAATTGAGCTCGAGTATGGGTTACTCAGGCCCAAATTTACCGAGACTCAACTCTTTTAAATAAAATGATTTTTTAAATTAAAATAATTAGGCCTCGAGTCAGTATGAGTTTGAGCCAGACTGATAGATCGGCCCATTAAAAACAACTAAATTTAGGCCCATGAGTCAAGAATTGTCATCTCTATTCCTCACTGGTACAACATTTCCAAATATAAATACTATACAAGCATAATTGTTATCTTAATCTAAGTTGATTTAGTTAGGGATGACAAATTTGGCTCAGATTGATCGAGTCAAAGGCCAAAATGGTGACCACAGTTGGGTCGAGCATGGGTCAGCCTATGGTTAGACCGAAACAATAAAAATGACATCATTTTGTCAATTTTTTTTTAAAGTAAGGATGGGCTTGGCTGGTCAATGCCCCATCCAACCTCCCGTCTTGATCTATTGACATCCTTAAATTGAGTCAACCGCATTTGACTTTATTCACACACCAAACATTATTTTATACAATATCAATATATCATATGCTCTTTAGGTTTTTGTTTTTTCTATTTTAATCTTTTATACAATATTTACTAATAAATCTTTTATATTTTATTAAAATAAATAAGTAAAAACTATTTATAAAGTAATATATACTTAATTATTAAAACTATTTAATTTAAAATTTATGTATCTT
>JANIHY010137792.1:0-11256 GCA_027479065.1 Erythroxylum brevipes
AGATATAAAAAAGCTAAATTAAATAAACTACAACTATACAATATGACAATGAACTATTTTGTAATTTTTAAAAAATTTTGGGACTATTTTATAAATTTAAAAAATTGCTTAAAACGGTACCCGGTATTAACCGGTATCGGTATAGTACCGTACCAGAACTCAATCCGGTACCAAGTCCGATACAGTATTCATAACATTGCCTGATGGTTCATTAATCCTGAGTTTGTTGAGAGAGTTGAAGCTTTTATTCATTATGCATGTTCTCAACCTGCATATATGGATGACCCAAAGATCAAATGTCTATGTAAAAAGTGCAAGCATATTCATTTTTTTTCCTATTGATGAAGTTAATGGGCATTTGCTAAGAAAATGTTTTGTCCCCAATTATTTTGAGTGGATATGATATGGGAAACCATTTATTTGTAGCACCTCAAGGGGTAATCGATACAATCATCAGTGAACTTAAATGAGTTTGAGGGGGATTAGATTTAGAACAAATAATACGGATGGAAATAAAAATCCTTACATGCAAATGTTTTATAATGTAGTTGGTTCTACCTTTCAGGAAAATATAGAAAATCTTGAAAAAGAATCAAACCCATATGCAAAACAATGTTTTGACTTACTACGACCAGTTGACCAAGATTTATGATCAAATTGTGAGACAATGACTCAATTGTATTTAATTACTCGAATATTGAACATAAAGTCTGAAGGGCATATTTCGAACCATAGTTTTGATAAAATTCTTGAATTGTATAATGAATCATTACCTCCTGATCATACAATAGTTGATAGTTTTATAATATCAAGAACCTTATTACGGGTTTTGGTTTGCCTATTGAAAAGATTGATTATTGCAAATTAGGATGTATGTTGTATTGGGGAAATAATGTGTAATTACAAGATTGCAAATTTTGTGGTCAATTTAGGTTGAAGCATAGAAAGCATTTTATGAAACAGAAATTAATAGCCTAGAAGTGGATGTATTATTTCCTGCTAACTTCAAAACTTCAAAGACTATATGTTTCTGATGTATGGCATAATGAACACGAACAGGAAGATGGAATAATGAGTCATCTATCAGATACACTAGCATGGAAACATTTCGATGACATCCATTTTGAATTTGTAGCTAAAAGTCAAAATGTTAAGTTGGGATTGTCAACTGATGGATTCAAATCTTTTGGTCAATCCAGCCAGTAATATTCGTCGTGACCAATCATAATTACTCCTTATAATTTGCCTCCGTGGATGTGTACGAAAGACACATATATTTTCTTGACAGTGATTGTGTCATGGCCTAAAAATCCAAAGTACAAAATTGATGTATTCTTACAACCATTGATATCTGAATTGTAACATCTTTGGGAGTATGGTATTCAGACATATGATGTGTCTCTGAAATATAATTTTGTGTTGAGAGCAACTTTGATGTGGACCATTAGTGATTTTCCAGCATATGTCATCTTGTCTAGATAGAGCACAACAAGAAAATTAGCTTTTCCTTATTGAGACAATAATTGTGATGTTTTTTATCTTCTTAATGGGGGCAAAACATGTTGGTTTGACAATCACATAAATTTTTTTCCTCCAGATCATCCATTTAGACGCAATAAACAAAAGTTCATTAAGAATAGGATGGTAAAAATACCTCCTCCCCCTCACAAAATTGGTGAAGAGATTTTGCAAGAGGTTGAGGAATTTCACTTACTGAAAGTTACAGAATTTGAAGCTAATGAAGTAAATACAAGCATTAGTAAAAACTTTGGATGGAAAAAACGAAGCATTTTTTGGGATTTGCCATATTGGAAAACTAATTTGATACTTCATATTTTAGATGTGATGCATATTGAAAAAACATTTTTCACCATTTGTTTAATACCATAATAAACATTGAAAGAAGGACAAAAGACAATGCAAAATCATGAGCTGATTTACAACTTTTTTGTAGAAGGAATAAGTGTAACATCCCATTATCTGTGGGAAGGTTAGAATGATAAATGTGAGTGATTAATGAGAGCTTAGAAATGTAATTTCATGCTCATGCATAATGTGTCATACATGAAAATAGTGAGGTCATGGCATATGAAAATAATTGTACATACATTCATTGACACTTCCCGGTAAAATTGTTCATAAATGTGGGTTCTATTGAAAATTGTGATTGCTTACGTTGAAAAAAACTGATTTGGAGAGTGTAATTGTTGATGTGGAATTTTTGGAGAATTTTGAAAATTTTGGTGAATTTAGGAATAAATTTTTGGGAAATTTTGGAAAAATAGGAAACAGGCATCGAATGGAGTTTTGGAGAAGTTGAATTGTAAAGATAAAAGTTAAGGGCATTAGTTTCAAAGGAAACTAAGTTAGAGCTTAGATATGAGGAAAGTGACATGTGTCACTTAGGCTTGGTACTTCACTAAGATGTAGGTTACTGTTTGTGACAGTTGAAAAGTTAAGTTATATATCTAGATTCATTTTTTATGGTCATCTTCTTTAAGTTTCCTTCCCACACATCGAGTTCTAACCCCTTCTAAGAGATTTCTTTGTTTTCCTTCCTACACTAAGCCACTTTGCTATTTGTGTCTTCCACCCTAAGAGAAAGCCTTCCTTACCCCCTTAAAGTTGATGAACAAGTGGTGCTTGGGAGTTAGAGCTAGTGTTGTTTTGAAGAAATTGAAGTGAAATCAAGTAAGTTATGCTTTAAATGTTATGGGTATTGTTAAAATGAGACTCAAATGATGAAATATCTTTGTAAATGTCAAGCTGTATCATTGTGAATGATCATTAATGATGTATAATGTGTTATAGAGATGTAATGGAAGAGATAATTTAGGTAGAAGATGAGTTAGATGTGAAATGTTGAAGGTTTGAAAATCTGGAAAATGTTCACTGAATATGCTTCAGTATTTTAGCCATAATGTCTTCTCTAGATCTCTAAACGAGATGACCCTTAATTTTGATTAACCTAGAGATATATGGCTATTTTTTGTATGAAGGCATCAAAATTTAATTTTGTCTCTAAGAATCTCAAAATTTGTCATGAAGTGAGAACTGAGTGCAGTACATTGGAAGATGAATATAAAATTTGTGTTCTGACTTTGGGGGGAAATCTAGATTTATCTAGATAAATTTTGGCAAAATTGTCTTCTTGAAAGTTGTAGATGATCTTTCTAGCTTTCCAACGGTATAAAGTTTGTAAATTTTGAAAATCGGAGTTAAGAGATATGAGCATTACAAGTTGTAATGTTGCATCGTCTTAGTTACTGTACACATCGTCTTAGTTATTGTTCATCAAAACTAAGATGAAGTACTGTTCATCTGAAACTAAGATGAAGTTATCGTCTTAGTTACTGTTCATCCGAATCTAAGACAAAGTTATCGTCTTAGTTATTGTTCATCCGAAACTAAGACGAAGTTATCGTCTTAGTTACTCTTCATTCTAAAACGAAGTTATCGTCTTAGTTATTGTTCATTCTAAGATGAAGTTATCGTCTTAGTTACTGTTCATCCAAAACTAAGACGAAGTTATCGTCTTAGTTACTATTCATTCTAAGATGATTGAGGTCATGAACATAGTTGTTTCTTTTGGTCATAACTTCCTCTCTAGACATCTAAATGACTTGATTCTTGAACCATTGGATTCATAAGACATTTTTCTATATCTCTACCAAAAATCATAGCTTTCTAAATCAAATTGAGAATCATCAAGTGAAAAAGTGGAACGGGTACAGTGAGTGTAACTTTAAATAGTATAAACTGGTGTTATTCTACTAAACATACTTCAGTAATTCTGATGATATCTTGATCTATAGAGTTTCAAATAAGATTATTTTTTATTTGGAGTAAACTAGAGATATAGGGCTATAAATTATATGAAGAAATAAAATTCTGAATCAGACTCTAATAGTTTCAATTTTTGAATGGAAGTCGAGTAAAAAGTACATTCTCAAAATAAAAGCAGTCCAAAAATATTTGGAGTATAACTTTCACATTGTTGAACCAAATTGAATGATTTTGATGTCATTGAAAAGATAAGACATAGAGGAATACTTTTCTAGAAGAGAGTTTGGCCTAATTACTTCATTTTCATCTTCTGATTATACATGAACAGTAGACCTGAAAAGGATGTCTTGGAAAATTTTGAAGTGATTCAATGAGAAATGAATTGTGAATTCAATGGTATTAGTGAGGCATAAGCCTAAGTATAAGTTATACTTAGATGAGTTTTGGTATGGGGATAGTTTTACAAAGAATTTATGAAGAGATACCCAGGATTATCATGAACATGCATTGTACATAACTCATTTCATACATTTTTTTGAACACTCTTGATTGTGCAAATTGTGATATATGTGTATATTATTGGTTATAGAGGAGCAATTAAAATTTCAACCCACAAACGTTGTCGACACTTCTAGGCATTAGCTTCGAGAGTAACTTATGAGTAACCTAGACGGTTTCTCTCAATTATTGTTTGCTTATAATTATGTTTTGAATAATGAATGAATGGGAATGTGAGACCTATGTATTTTATCAAGTGATTGATTATGTTATATGCATTCCTTTCATGAATGCATAATCAGATAATGGAAGTTGTGACTAAAGTAGCTAACGATCAGAGCTTAAAGCTCAATGAGTGAAATTGAGCCTCGAGCTTAAAAGTGTTTCAGAGCCTCAGGTTCAACGTGTAAATGAGCCCGATATCCAAAATAGATACAAGACAGTTCAGGCACTCGATCAAAACAACGTAACAATTAGAAAGTGTCTCATAAGCATTTCATACACATCTTATTAATTATGTTGGATATAGCAAAATGCACAAATTGCTTATGTTTAAGTGAAAATGTGTTACTTACGTGAAATGCATAATTGTGAAATAATTGTGACATGAATTGATGTGTTGCATATATTGAGTGAACCATCGATGATGGTTACCTCATTGAGTTCGCAAAACTCATCAAAACTGCAACGTTGTCTTTTCAGGACTAAGGGACGACTCTAGCTTTCGAGAGGTTCTAATGCTGTGTAGATTATGATTGGCAACAGAAGTCATAGCTCAAAGGTCGGTCAGTTGAGATTTTTAGACAAATTAGTTAGATTGTACTTATTTTCCTCATTCATGTAGTACTATTGTATTAGGTTTTGATGGTTTACATATGGAGATTATTGAAAGTCACAATGTAGACAAACAGGTTTTTATGAAATGAATTGAGGAAAAAGTTAGTTTCAAAATATTGTGGTTTTCTTATGATACTTAGTAAGTGAATTATGATACCATGACATGTAAATCGAATGTAGTGATCCAACGTAGCGTGCCCTTATCTTAGGGTATGTGTCGGGATGACTTTCGGGCGCTCCGGTGCATATCCCTAGGTAAGGGGGCGTTACAGGTCCTCTATTTGAAAAGGCTTATAGAAAGCCTTGCTTGAAAATCAAATGTAAAGAGAAAAAAGACTATGACTATCATATGAAAAAGAAGCATAATCACAATCAGTTCTCCTATAAGAAATCTCGTCAATTCCTCATTTATCCTAGAAGGAGTTATCCACCATTTAGCATAATGCAATGATGTATATTTGTCAAATTCTTCAAATGAAGAAATCCTTAAGCAAAAAAGGCAAGCCAAAATTTTATCTGTAGCAAGCCAGGCATTATGCTTATCAATGTCCTAATAAGATAAAAAGGGACGCCAAATTTTTGGATTCTATTGAAGCTATCGTGCCTATCCAATATGATGGAAATATTGAATATTTCATTGAAGAACAATCCAATGAAGATGAGGAGACCAAATTTGTTGTTCCACTTGATTCTTCTAACGACAAGTCTAAATCATCTGATATCTCCATTTTTGATGACACTAAAGATGACTTGCTATAGATGCTACAACAAAAGTTCTTGAAGGTATATTCTAGGCTGCTCACAATTACTCGACCTTATGTCTATATCCAATTACTACAATAAGGCAAATACAATCAACCATTAAGGTTATCAAGTATATGGACACTGGATCACACAAAAGTACTCTGAAGCCTAACATTTTACCTTCTGAAGTATGAAGTTCACATGATGAGTATTTTGTTGTTGCTAATGAAAATTCTTTCAAGATTGGTCTTAATATAAAAAAGAAAAAAGGGATCAACTACTTCCCTAACTGTGTGGTTTAGACTAAAGTCCTTGGAAGCTATCTACCTGGCCCAAATCTTCTGATTGGCTTAGATTTCTATTGTAAGCTATCTCTATTACAAATCCTCCCTCCAGGGATTAAATGTCCTGCTAATTTCAGTGCCTACACTGACATCAAAAATGTATTTGAACTGATGTAAGTGACACCTCCGTACGAAGCTCTAAGAGACCAATTTTTGAAACACTGTCGTAAGAACCATGCATAGTTCTCACATTCTCATCCTCTATGGAAGTATCCTCACTTCTTAATCCATATCCTGTTCAAGAAGAATGAGGACATTAATCCTAGAAAGGCTACTTATCCAAGTATGAACCCTGATGGTCTAAAATTAGCCCACGAAGACCGTGTCATTCTATTGTAAAAAGGATTAGTCGAGCCCATAACATCTAACTAGGCTTGTCAGGTTTTTTATGTGAATAAGAGATTTGAACAAAAGCACAGGAAAAAGAGGTTTGTGATTGATTACAAACCTCTCAATGCTTTCCTACAAGATGACAAGTTTCCTTTGCCAAAGATTAATACTCAAGTCCTTTTTCGGAAAGAAGCTACAATTTTCTCCAAGTTTGATTTGAAAATAAGATTTTTCTAATTGGGAATTTACCCTTAGGAAAGATACAAGAAAACCTTTTGTATTCCTAATGCTTAATATCAATGGATGATATATGTCTTTTGGACTCAAGGTAGCCCCTTCATTATTTCAATCCATGATAAAAATTTGTGAGCCCATTCTCTCAAACACCTTAGTCTATATTGATGGCATACTACTATATTTGAAAGCCCATAAAGAACACAAAGCCTTAATCTAATCCTTTTTGGATCTTACAAAACAACATGTAATTATGCTCTTAGCAAAAAAGAGCCATATTGAGACGTTGAATTTCTAGGTGTGAAATTGCACAATGGATTTTATCAGCCTAGTCGACACATAGCCAGTTAACCATTACACTTTATAGATGAAAATCTCAACACTAAATAGATTTAACAATTCCTTGGAATTGTTAATTACATAAGAGATTTCATCCCCCACGTGGTTGATTATACATCTCTTTTATCAAAGTTGCTGAAAAAGAATCCACTACCATGGAGAAAAGATCAAACCAGAGCCATACAACACTTAAAAAAGCATGTTAGAATCCACCAACTTTAAAGATTCTTGAAAAAGGTCAATGCATCCTGCAGATAGACACTAGTGACCATTATTAGGGTGCTATCCTTATTGAAGAAACTGAAGAGAAGCAACATTACTATGACCATGCCAGTGGCTAGTTTAAATAATCTAAAAAGAAAACATTACTAAACAATCAGTTGCTTTGATGGTAAGAATGGTTCTCCCGCTACAAATTCACCATTCTCCATATCAAAGGCCACCAGAATGTCCTAGCTAATTTCCTCTCTTGACTTCAACAGAATATTAGCCTTCTCACTCCCTTAAAAAATATCCCTCTCCTCCTTTCATTAACTAACCTGCCTACCATTGTAAGAATAAAAAAGATCTTTCCTCTTTTTGTAAGCACACCTACTACTATTAACGAGATAGCCTCTCTTGCCCTCTTAAGTTTGTTTTATTATCTCCACCTCTTTCTTAGCTAGACAAAATTACCTTGTGGCCCCTCCTTGTTCAACTTTAGAGCACCATACCTCAATGTGTTCTTTCTTAAATGTCCACTCCCAGAGAATGCATTATGATACTTATGGGCCCTCTCTGCCCTTTATACATGTGCTATCACCTTTCCTCCTTTATAAGTCTGTCAACATCTATGTGATAGAGAAAATGAAAGTTCCCTTTTATAGATTTTCTTTAAGTGGTATCAACCACTTGTGCAATGGAGAAAATAGCTTTCTCAATTCATTGAACAATATAGGTTATGGGAGGCTCCATTAGAAAAGTAATCCTCTTAATGCTTTGTTATTCTCCATCGTCCATATCGCACCGTATAGGTTGGAGCAATATACTATGAAAATCAAGTTTTCTTCTAAGATACTTCACTCTATTGGCCAAGGCATAAAGCAAATGTCCTTAAAACTCTTTAAGGTTTTCGTAAGGACATAAATCATTTTCCTAAACATGTACCCCCAACCATCACTACATCTATTAAAACCTACTTATGAGAATTTGTTTTTGGTGAACCTGAGATGTCAAACTTCCAAATCCCAAGCCCAAAATGCCCAATAAATTTAGACTTTGATGCTACTAAACTAGTCTAAGTTTCCTCCAACACTATGGGACCATCATAACCTTCAACTTCCTTCTTCCATGATGCCCAAGGCCTTAATGATGACATTCCTATCCATGATGAAAAGGAGTTTAATCAATTTCTGATCAAACTTCGCATAAAAGAAGCAAGTTCCAGTAAATGGCAAAGGACAAATAGTGATGAAACTGACAACTCAAGTGGAGGAGCTTCTCCATAAAATTTGCAGACGTCACAAAAACCTATATGACGAGGTTGAAGATTAGGATTCCACTCTTCACTATGTGACCCTTTACTTAAATTTATTTGTTTTTATAATTACGTTTCTTTTCTGATTCGATATCATTCTTATCCCTCTACTATACAATATGAAATCATTCTTATCTTGTAAAAGAATCTTTGGGACCTAGTGTTTCCCAATCATTCTTCGTTTTACTATTTACTTTTATGTATTAGTGTGCATTATTATACCTAAGGAATCTTTTAACTTAAAGTTGTTTGTCTTTATCCCCTTACTTAGTCTATAAAAGCAAGGCTTCTTCTTCATTGTATTCAGACTTGAAAGACCTATATCGGAAAAAGAAATAAAAATATTGTGTGTTTCTCGTCCTATGACTTCTTTTTAAATTCTCTCTCTTAAAAGCTTGATTCTTGAATAATGTAGTCTTGGTCATACAAAAAGACAAGTATGCTCTACATTTGCCTCTTCATGAGGATCTTATGTATTAGAAAGTCTTAGACTATAGATCTTATTTGATGTCTTTATTAAACGAGTAAAGATTGAAGAGTGTGAATTCCTAAAAGGTAGGCCTTGAGAATTGACACCGGCTATGAAAAAAGGGCTTATGTGTAACATACCTAGAATTTATACCACACATGGGCTACCCTTGGTTAGGGAGCACACGAGGATAACATCACCAAGGTACATGGCATTTTTTACATCAGTGAATTGAGAAAGGCTCTTCTCACTGTGGCTCTTAGACTAATGAAAATTTTCACCAATAAGCCTCAATAAAGCTGCATCATGAGTTTCCAACCTATATACCAGTCAAAATGATGTATAAAATAAATCATCCATAAGAGATCATATATAAACAAAGATTGATTGTAGTATAAATTCGAAAAATAATTATGTTAAGTCCCTAAGAGATAAGTACTACCTATTTATAAGTAAAGGCTAACTACAAGATGAAAGAGTTAAAATACTTATGGGAACTACTAGGATCTTTTTAATAAGATCCTTTATCTGAATCTTAATACACCAAAGTTTTCTATTACGGGTCATATTCTTGATATGTTTCAACATTATCATATCATTCTTTATCACCTCCCTCTAAATCTTCTTAGGCCTCCATTTTTTTCCTCTTAAAGTCTTTAAATACGATCTTCTCATATTTTCTCACTGGAGTATCTATATGTCTCCTCTTAACATGTCAAAACTACTAAGTCTTGTCTCTCTGATTTGCCAATAATATTAGCTACATTAATTTGTCCTTTATCATTACATTCCTCACCTTATCTCTTTTAGTAAGGTAGCATATTCAAAGGAACATCCTCATTTTTTTATCATTAAGTTATAACAATGCACTTGTTTGATGGGCCAACACTCCATCCCATAGAGCATGACCTTCCTAATCACTAAATGATATAGTTTACCTTTAAGCTTAAGTGATATCCTTTTTCACACAAAAATCCTGATGCATTTCTCAATTTAAGCTACCCTGATTTGATCTGGAGAACTATTTCTTCATTAATCTTTCCATTTATCTGGATGATAGATCATAAATATTTAAATCACTCATTTTGGGGTGTAACTTTTGAACAAATCTTTGCCTCCATGTCGATAATCATCCTATGTCTGGAAAAGTTAAACTCCATGCACTAAGTCTTAGTCTTACTCAATCTAAAGTCCTTCGATTCTAACGTATCCCTCGAAAGTTCAAGCTTGGCATTGACCCCCCTCTTTTGTCTCATCAATTAAAACAATGTCATCAACAAACAACATATATAAAGGCACATCCCTTTAGATATTTTTGGTGAGCTCATCAATCACTATTGAAAATAGAAAGAGGCTCAAAGAGGAGCCTTAGTATAGTCTAATATCTATGGAAAAATATGGCTTGAAAAAAAGATATATATACATATATATAAATATATCAATCACGTGCTTTAATGTCCTGAATAGCCATAAAACCTCCCTAACTAGTACTATGATTTTTTTTTTGTATTTTCCTTTCGTGAACCCCTTACTTGTTTAATTGTGCTATCATGTTTTAAGTATGGACATTTAAATTAGGTTTAATATTTGATCTTTCCATACTCTATTCTTGAATACTAATTTCTCACATTTTTAATTATCTGATCTATGTTGACCTTTTAAATGTTATATCTTCCTAAGAGAATAAGAGCATTGTTTATAATTTAAAGATGTCTTCTTCCTTTAATGGTGCGATATTGTTCATATTAGTTTTTATATATCTCAATGTATATATCTTTTTAATGGATAAGTTATCTTATTCTTGATTATTTATAATAAAAATATATAAAGGTAAAAATATTACCTAATGAATCGAATCATAGTTGTATGTAGGATACTTCCTATAATATATTTTTATTTCTAAAAGATATATGTAAAATTAGAATAAATACTGGGCTTTTGCTATATTTTCAATTATACTTTCTCAGTTTCTAATTATAAGTTTACAAAACTTGATGAGAATGGAAAATCAATAGTAATTTTCATTCGTATGTTCGTCAATGTTAAGAGATTAAAGTAAATGTCTTGGTTATTGGCTATGCGAGTGTGTAAAATAATAGCAGAGAAGAATACTTTCATTCTCAATTATCTGTAGGTTACAACCATAGTATAATTTATTT
>JANIHY010137833.1:0-11254 GCA_027479065.1 Erythroxylum brevipes
TTATTTTGATATTTATTAATTTTCTACCAACTCTTATTCTTATTATTTATAAATTATAAGAATAAGAGTAAGTAGACGATTAAAGCCTCTCAAAATAAGTAAAAAATTATTAAATATTTCAAAAGTTTTAACATAACGTTATTATTATTGAAAGGTTTTGCTGTGGCTGGTTGACTTTGTCTTTTGGCTTAAAAACGGCTCCTGTGGGTGGGACCCACAGGCGCCTATCTATCTTCGATAGAGTTGTCCGATTTTTAGAAGAAAACTACGTCGTTTCTCGTTGGATAGAATAAGACTTAAACAGAAATGTTTTAGGAATTTTATATTTTATATTTTTATTTGACTTAATATAAGTAAAATATATGTTAGTGAGATTTTAACAGATTTGTTGACGTATTTATTATATTAATTTAGCAGTGAATTATTTTATAATAAATTAAAAGTTAAAATATTTTTTTTAGAAATTTTAAATTGTTATTTAAGTAACATTTGAAATTTTTTAATAGTTTACCTAAGACTAATAATTGAAGTAATCGTCTAGAAAGACATTCACATCCAGAAGACGTTATTGTAGTCAACTAAGTGACCTGCATATGCTAGCGAGTCTTATGGGCCGTTTAATTGTCTTCCTTTTTCTAGAAAATGATACTTAAAATGTTTGAAATTACATTACTATCGAACCATTTTAATGTTCGTTTACCCAATCCGGATTTGATTTAATTTACAAATGTGTCGAGTACCGTAAACCGACCGCTACCAGCCAACTGTCTTCGGTGGCAAACTCGGATTCTACTTCGTGCATAACTGCTTTTGACACGGATTAATGTTTATCCCTGCCCGGCATCTACCAACATTAAAGCTCCCAACTCTTACCCACATAAGCATTCCAGTGTGTGTATTTAATGTGAGTTCATGTCTCGTCTGTCTTATTACATGAACCTCCTCCACCTTGAACAACGCGTCCACACGGAGAAATCAGGGTCTTTTTCCTTTTCACTTTTTTGGAGCCAAACCTAGAGGAGAGACTTCAGAAGAATGATAGGGGATTGGTTCGTGAGGACCAAGGTGGTGCACTTACCGGAGCAAAACAGGGGCGGTGTCAAGTGTAGCTTTATTGGCCAAATGGCGAGCAGTAGCCTGAGAATTAAGGTGCGTATGAGCAGAAAGCATCTAAAGGAGTTGATGAATCAAGCAGACAAGAGTAAAGGGAATTCAGAACTTGGTAGACTAATCCTGCAAGATTGCCTGGAAGGCAAGTTGCGTGCTAGTGTTGTCGGGCTGGTGGTCTCCGATCATGCCTGGAGGCTGAATGCTGTCAAAGAAGAGTGATTAACATGATTGATCCCTTGTCAGTTGTCACACAAGAAATCTTCGTACATGCGCATTTACATCAATATAATAAGAACTGCTTAGATGGATTATATTAACCATTAACATTGAACACTTTTTCTTAGTCGAGGATGAATAATATATAAGATTGTACGAGGCACTCGATCTTCAAATAAGGCTTTTTATAAGCCTTTTTTTTAGCAAAGGGTCTCCTTTGATACTTATCTTTAAATAAGGCTCTTTATAAGCTTTTTTAGCGAAGGGTTTCTTTTGATCATGTTCTTGAAAAATGTTTTTCAAGAGATAATATTTTTTTCAATTTCATGAGATGAACGTATTGACATGGTTTGAAACCATTACATATCCCAACTCAAAGGAATTTTAATCCAACCTAGTTTTAACTTTCAAAATTTTACCTCCAAGTTATAAGTGTAACAGCAAGTATTCACTTTCTTCTCTTGCCAAAGTCCACTTTCATAACATAACTCTTGCCGATGACGAACGAAGTTGGGACAAACAACGACAGGGTCCAATTTGATAGAGATGGAAAGCCTACGTCCTTGTTCGAGAATAAGCCCGCTATAATAAAGTAGCGAGTAAAAAACACACACTTGAAAATGTTCTCATCGTTAATATTATCAAAGAAATTGTGTTCATACTCTATTAAATAAATTATATATTAAAATTTTAACAAATTTCTTATATGACACTTTATATCCCACCCTCGTGTCAATTAAAAATATTTTAAAAAAATAACAAAAATGATATGTGCGACAAGTATAAAGACTTCTTTAAGAATATTAAATCATATAAGAAGTTTAAAAATAAAATGCAAATGTCTTACATCTTCCATCTCGACCCACCAAAAGAATCCAACTTGCTTTTATATCCTGAACTGGCCCTGATATCCTATATTTCTTATAAAGGCAGCATTAAATATTGGTGTGTTTATTTTCTGGTCAGGGTATGGTCAAATAGGAAGAAAAGACTGATCCTTACATGAGACTTGGATCATAAATAATTCGTAATGCTTTGGATTCTCACCCCCTTTAAGGCTTTAACCTCCCCTCAATAAAATAGTAACTAAAGCTTACTTTTACTTTTTACACGCGTTCAAAAGAGCAAAGTAAGAAGCAGACATTGACATTATAATACAAGCTGGAATTGTTAAGAAATCCGAATACAGTGGATGATGATGCGAATGCGATGCAAGTCCAAGGAAACAACTGTGTACCTGTCCACGTTGTTGTGAAAAAGTTCCGTTGACTGATCACGTGCAGGACCATCTCTTCAACTCCTACACTGTAGACACGTTTTATCGCCGTACGATTGGAAAGTCAAGAGTAGATCCAATGGCTTGAAATGAGAGACAAAAGTACATGTGTAGGAACAGTGTGGCAGAGGACAGGTAAAATGAACATATTTGGAGGATGCTAATCGAAAGCTGGCAAAGGCATGTGCCATGTTCTGACGCCCGTAGTCTCTGCATGCCTCTTACTTGTTTTGCACATCTTTTTCAGATATTTCCATGATCTGATGTTGTTCCATCTAGCCAATAGTATACATTGTGTTGTCTTGCTCCAATGCAAACTTTGTGCAACTTACAATATATGGAAATATATCTTAATTAACAATAGTACTATCCACAAAATTTAGAGAAGTAATATAAGATTTTTTTTTAAAAGAATTTGATAAAATCCATATGTCAACAAACATTTTTCAAACAAATTAAAATTTCTCATGAACTTTTTATAGTTTTGTGGAAAAAAAATCATAAAACTAAGATTTGAAATCCTTTTATTCAAAGATAAATATACATACCCCTATAACAATTTTAATTCAAAACTTATGCAATTGCAAATAAGAATAATTTATTCTTCATGAATAAATGGAGAAATTATATGTTCAAGATACACCTTCCTTTGATACCACAAGTAAAACTTAACGTTATGAGAAATAAATCTTAATTAACCCAAACAAGTATTAACTACATGGTCTATAATGCGTAATTTTTATAATATAAAGTATAAATACATACCTGAAGAATTTAATCAAACCGATATGTTGCAATCCTCTTTTTGAGCAAATTGATTTCTCCCCTTTCTTATTAACAAATGTTTTAGATTGATTAATTTGAGTCTATTAACTTGTTAGGTAGCAAAAGGACTAATTTAAAATCTTTATAATTTAATCCGAAATGTCTATCATATAACAAAGTGCACAGTCAATGTAATTATTAATTAGAATTAAATGTAAATTATTGGCTAATCTAATATTAGGGTCATATTCTAACATATTTTTGTTTAGTTCTTAGCATAATTAAACATTAAAAATCAAATATTAACTAAAATAACATGGCATGCATCTCATAACACAACAACATTTATGTATAAACAAGACACATGCATATTATTCATGTATATAGCAACAGAAGTATAACCAAATAAACATACCTCCAGCCATTGCTCCACCAATGGCTAGCAAAGTCTCTGAATTTTGAATCTTCTAGCCTTTTGATTCCCACGATGCGATGGTGTCTATTTTGTGTGTTAAAGGATAAGGACCCAAAATCGGTTTTTTAAATCGTTTCATCACCTCTGCCCGTCACAGAGGATGAAACTTGGAAGCATGGGCGTTAATGTGTGCGTGATGAAAGGTGTTCAACATTAAATGGACCATAATCTCAACAGTAGGAACAGTAGGAAGATTCAAAAAAATCTTAAATTATCTCACTTGGTCCATTTAACTTGACACCAGATATAACAAAAAATCAAGTATATGAATCATGGCGATTGGTCCTCTTATAATTAGTATTATCTTCCATGTATTAAACATATAAAAAAAATTTCATTACTAGCCCTTAAATAAACCATATGTTTATTCTAGGTCCAAATTAGATGATATTTCTCAAAACCAATCAAATATATGTGTGCACAAAAGCGTATGAGAAAATATCAAATTAAATAAGAGTTCCATTGAAGCAACAAATGTACAACAAAAATCACGTTATGGAACCAAGTCCCATTTGCACAACATGACCCTTAAACTGCTTAAGTAGCATGCCTTTAGTTAAAGGATCCGCAATCTTCAAATTAATGGTAATGTGTTCTATGACAACTTTTCTTTCCTTAACACGTTCTCATATGGCTAAATACTTAATGTCGATATGCTTACTTTGACTTCCACTCTTGTTATTTTTAGTCATAAAGACCGCAGCTGAGTTGTCGCAATACAACCTTAATGGCTTAGAAATTGAAACAACAACTCTAAGCTCATATATGAAACTCTTTAACCATACACCATGCGAGATGGCCTCAAAGCATGATATGAACTTAGCCTCCATAGTGGAAGTAGCAATCAAGGTCTGCTTGGTACTTCTCAAAGATATAGCTCTACTAGCTAGCATGAAAATATAACCAGATGTTGATTTCCTTGAATCAATGTAGCCAATAAAGTCTGAATCGGAATATCCAACTACTTCCAGGTTCTCAGTTTGCCTGTACATAAGCATGCAGTCTTTTGTGCCCTAAAGATATCTCATAAACTTCTTTGCAGCTTTTTAGTAGTCAACACTTGGATTACTCTGATATCTTCCTAACATTCTAACAGCATATGTGATGTTAGGTCGAGTGTAGACCTAAGCATACATAAGGCTTCCAACTACTGAAGCATATGGAATGTTCTTCATGTATTCCCATTCAAAATCATTCGCTGGGCATTAATTCAAACTGAATCTATCACTCTTCGCTATGGGTGCTACACTTGGTGCACAATCTTTTATCCGAAATCTCTCTAAAACTTTGATAATATAGGTCTCTTGAGAAAAACCTAAAATGCCTCAAGATCTTTCTCTATGGATCTTAATGTCAATAACATAAGATGCTTCATTCATATCTTTCATATCAAAATTTTTTAAAAGAAATTGTTTCACCTCATATAGCAAACTTTTATCATTAGTTACAAGTAAAATGTCATCCACGTATAACACAAGAAAATAAATCTTACTCTCACTGACCTTCTGGTATAAACATTGGTCCATTATATTATCTTCAAAACTAAATGAAGTGATAATCTTATGAAATTTTAAATACCATTGCCCGAAAGCTTGTTTTAATCCATATATGGATTTATTAAGTTTGCAGGCTAAATGCTCACCTTCACTATAGGGGAATCCTTCAGGTTGTTTCATGTAAACCTCTTCCTCTAGTTCACCATTGAAGAACGTCATTTTCACATCTATTTGAAGTAACTTAAAATCAAAATGAGTTACTAATGTCATGATTACACAAAATGAATCTTTCTTAGATACAGGAGAAAATGTCTCCGTGTAATCAATTCTTTCCTTCTGAGTGAACCCTTTGGCAACAAGTCTTGCATTAGGTCTCTCAATGTTACCTCGTGAGTCTTTTTTTTGTCTTAAACACCCATTTACATCCAATGGTGTTCACATCATTTGGCAACTCAACGAGATCCCATAATTGATTAAATGTCATAAAATCTATCTCATCCTTCATAGCAATGTACCATAAGTCCAATTCCTTAGAACTCATGACTTGTGAAAACGTTTCAGGATCATTTTCAACTCCAATATTGTAATTTGACTCTTGTAGATGTACTATATAATCACTAGGTATTGCTGACCTTCTAACCCTAGTAGATCTCCTCAATGTTGTATCATCATCCTCACGAAGAACTTGTTGCTCAACCTGTTGTTCAATTGGTTGCTCAACAATTTCTGGTTGTTCCTCATTTACAACTTGATATACTGGATTGGTATTAACAGCTTGTGGAACTTCAATAACTGGTTGTCCAACACCCATTTCAACTTGAGAGGTGTGAATGACAATTAATCTATCACTTGAACCAGAGGGTTGAGCTTCATAATGGCCCTTTTCAAAAACTATGTCTTGAAAATGACCACTCCTACTAATCAAGTCATTCTCAAGAAATTTTACATTTCTTGAGAATACAATTTTAGTGTTGTGAGATAGACAATAGAATCTATACCCCTTAGACCTTTCAGCATATCCAACAAAATACCCACTAATGGTCTTTGTTCTAGCTTTTTCTCCTGTGGGTTGTAAATTCTCACTTCAGACGGGCATCCTCAAAAGCGTATATGCCTCAAACTCGATTTTCAATCCTTAAATAACTCAAAAGGTGTCTTTGAGATAGTCTTTGTTGGAACTCGTTTTAATACATACACAGTCATCTTTAGAGCATAAATCTATAGGAATTGAGAAAGTTTTGTGTTACTTCTCATACTTCTTACCATATCCATTAAGGTTCGGTTTCTTTTTTTGCCACACCATTCTGATCTGGAGAACCAGGCATAGTGTACTGGGGAACAATCCCATGTTTATAAAGAAACTTCGCAAAAAGACCAAGCACTTGTCCACTTTCAATGTATCTACTATAGTATTCTCTACCTCTATCTGACGTCACGATTGTAATCAATTTTCTACATTGATTCTCCGCTTGAACCTTAAATATTTTAAAGGCATCCAAAACTTTGACCTTAGAATGAAGTAAGTAGAGATATATATATATTGCGAATAATCGTCTACAAAGGTGATAAAGTATTTCGAATTATTTGCATCCATATCTGGACGACAAATATCTATATGTATGATTTCTAATAGGTTTGTACTTCTCTTGACACCCCCTTTAGACTTGTTAGTTCGCTTACCCTTAATGCAATCCACGCAAGTCCCAAAATTAGCAAAATTTAAAGTACTAAATACCCATTCATTTACTATTCTCTTAATTCTCTCAACGAAGATGTGCCCTAATCTACGTTATCATAACATAAAGGATTCTTCATTGACAACACCATTTCAATCCAGCAATGACGTGTATTGAATTATAGACATCATCATTTTGAAATTGAATAGAATAAAGATCATCAGATAATGTACCATAACCAATAACTTTAGATCCACATAAACTGAAACTAGAATCTAAAAAGTTAAAGAGAAAACCAAAAGGTACAAATCTTGATACAGAAATCAAATTTCTAGAGAAATTTGGAACATAAAAGGTCTTTTTCAAATACAAAATAAAGTCACTGTTTAAAATCAAGCTGCAAGTGTCAACGGGCTCTACATGTGAACTCGTCTTGCTTCCTGAATAGATTTATTGTTCACTTTCTACCTGTTTCCTTAGGTTTTACATACTCTACAAGGTATTTGAAACATGGATTGTAGAACCAGAATCAATCCACCATGTGTTATGATTAACATTAACTATATTAGATTCATAACAAACAAATAAAATTGAAGTATCTTTCTTTCCAAACCAATTCTTAAATTTAGCGCAGTCTTTCTTCACGTGTCTCTTCTTCTTGCAGAAGAAACACTTTAACGATTTTTTTATATTTGATTGAGGAGAAATTTTGCCTTTTCCCTTGTTTTTGACATCATCTTGTCTCTTTTTTTCTTATACGGTCAAATTCACCCTCTCACCCTCTTCCATCAACAATCTCTCCTCTTCTTGCACACACATGGTCAATAGTTCATTGATCGACTACTTGTCTTTATGTGTGTTATAAGAGATTTTGAAATGACCGTATTATTGGGGCAAAGTGCACATAATGTAATGCACCAGGAAAGATTTCAATATAGTAAACTCCAAGGCTTTCGGCTAAGCCGCTATATCCCTCATATGCATGATATGATCATGTACGCCTTTTATTCCAGTAAGTCTTAAGGATGACAACTGAATAATCAAGGTACTAGCAAGGGCCTTATCAAATGTAGCGAATTGCTCATCAATAACCTTCTATAGATTCCTGACATTATTATGATGTTCGACATAACTACAAATACCAACAGATATTTTGGTCTTTATAAACATTATGGGGAGACAATTAGATCTCTCCCATTTTTCATAAAAAGCAACAGCATCTAGAGTGTTGGTTTCAGTCATACTCGGTGGTTCAATCTTCCTAATAGCATAGTCTATATCCATCCAGCCCAAATGAAGTAGAATTCTCTCCTTCCATACCTTATAGTTGTCACCTATCAATTTGGGAATATCACATTTAATATCAGAAATATTCACAGTCTAAGTAACTGCAAATTAAAAAATAAAAATATATGCTTGTTATATATAATTCGAGATCAATAGTAATTCATGGTTTACCAATATAAATCATGTTTTTAACAGATGAATCTAGAGACATAAGACTTTCTTGTGGGCTAAAGTTCTACTTAATTAGATTCTCTAAAACTTTATGATAAAACTATTGAATTATGTTCCTTCTCTTAATTCATGTAGGTAGATTAAGAAATATAGTCCGATATTTCTTCCTAATTAATCATACAAATATAACAAAATTCTTGTTGGTAGATTTTATCATATCACGTATGATTAATTACAATTAACGATTTAATGTGATCTTAAAACTAAATATATAATTGTAATTAATTTCATATGATATGGCTACTCCCAATTAATTAAAATCATATTGATCACTCACATTACCTTAAGCTTAAATAAAACCTAAAGATTTGCACCAATTAATAAGTAATGCAAATAAAACAAATAATAATGCACAAATTATTTAATCTATTTTTTCATGTATAATGATCATAAATTTATACACAAAATTTTCAATTAATCACATTTAATTTGTGCAAATAATTAAACAATTATATCTAGCATGTCAAATTTAATTCCAATATTAGACATACAAATTAAAAATTAATTTTTCATAAAATATTAATACCAAAACGATTTTATAATTAAAATCACAACAAAATGGGTTAAGTCTTGATTAACCTAATAATTACTAATTTTAACATAATTAATATTAATTATTTTAAAAAAACAACAGATGTTGTCTTCAACCTCCAGCCTGGTTGGGTGTGGCCCAGCTCTAACTCAATGCAATAGGGGCACGGAAGATGCTAGAAGGGGGGATGATGACGTCGATGGGATGATGACGACCAGTTGACGTGCGTGAGACGTCAGAAAACCAACATGCGACGTTGCATGGATGGCGATGTCCGAAGCCATCACGTTTAGTCATCGTCGTCCCACCTCTCTTCACCATCTAGTCATCATTGGGTACTTCATGGAGTGTCAAAGCACGACTATAACGTCCATCATGTACAAAAAAACATCGAAATATTCAAGAATCCCAAGCTCATCTCTTATGGCAGAAAACTGACGAGAAACAAAGTATAACAGATATGTATTTTCAACGGTTCATAAGCAAATCAGAGGCACTGTGGCTCTGATACCAAATGAAATAACATGACATGCATCTCATATCACAACAACATTTACGTGTAAATAAGACACATGTATGTTATTCATGTATATAGCAACAAAAGCATAACCGAATGAACATGCATCCATCCATTGCTCCACCGATGCCCAGCAACATCTTTGAATTTAGAATCTTCTAGCCTTTTGCTTCCCACGATGCGATGGTGTCTATTTCATGTGTTAGAAGATAGGAACCTTAAACCAGTTTTTAAATTCGTTTTATCATCTCTGCCCATCACAGAGGATGAAACTCGGAAGTATAGGCGTTAATATGTGCGTGATAAAGGGTTAAGCATTAAATGGATCATAATTTCAACCGTAGGAACAGTAAGAAGATTTAATAAAATCTTACATTAATAACAAAATTTGGACACCATTAATAACTTCTTTTTTATTATGTTAAATCTTCTTTTAAGAATGGACTTATTTATAACAACGAAATAGATAAACCAAAGTCATCTATGGCCTACACTCTATTCAATTTTTTTCTCGACCTAAGTGCAATCCCAAACTTAGTCAACCTCGCGTAAAATATTTCAAGTATGACCCAATCAAGTTCAAATAATTTGATTTCAAATCAAGTTATGGGTAAAACGATATTAGTTTATTAAAATTTAACAAAATAATGTCCTTTTGGTCACTTAATTTGTAGGTCATTGGATAAAATAACATTATTTTATTAAGTTCAATAACACTATTTTATTCTAATTTGATTTGAATCATACTAAATATATCCTAAATTTAGATTTGGTCTAAAGTCTAACTGAAATTTATAACGTGTGCAAAATAAATTATTAGCGTGTACTTTGTAGTTTATAATTATGTATGCTTACTATTAAAATTACATAACAAATTTCATTTTGATATTAAAAGAAACTTTGAAGAGTCTAAACATAATCTATAAATTAATCTAGATATCTTGACCAATCATGTGGCATGAGCAGGTTACTAAAATATTGGTTACTAAAAGTTCATATGCTCTTTGACTTCCAACTAATATTCATTCCATCTAACATTAAAAAGCTTTTTGTTTTTGTATCCTGCCAACTTAATTGGCAGATTCCTTTTGATACCCTAATGCATCATTGCACCAGTAGGCTAATAGCCTAATACATTACTGGCAACTAAACCATAAATGACCCCCACCAAATTCAATCATTAAAGTGACCTTGCAAATTGCATTCTAAGCAAGTCTGCCACGTACGGCTTCTCTTGTGACGATGGAGATACTGTAATGCCAGGTTGACCATTAGCTTCAAATACGTATGAATGCCTTTATTTTGGTTTGAATCAACGAACATAGAGTAAATAAATGCATGATCGACCATATTTGATTAGTTTAGGTGATAAGAACTAAGCAAGCAAGTTAAGAAATAGTCCTCCTATATTCGAAGTCCCATGGAGAGAGAGTAATCTCCTTAATATAATTCTTTTGTCAAATCTAAAAGATTAAATTATTTCAAATATCTTTAATTATAAATTAAATATTAAAATATTATAGTTTTAATTAATCTATAAAAATATATTTGTGTGTTTTATTGTTAATATTCTTAATAACAATTTATTATGCTACAAGAGATTATAAATATATGTATTTACATAAAAATTCATCATAATTGAATCTTGTTATTGATAAATGAAATACATAAAT
>JANIHY010137870.1:0-11246 GCA_027479065.1 Erythroxylum brevipes
GCACACTCTGCCTGTACCAAATCCTAACCCGATCCAAATCACCGATATACCCGTCACTCCGGTAACGGGATGTTACATTATGTCATTTGATTTATGTCTTTTAAGATATGTTTTAGATTGGTAATACATATATAAAATTTGTTTGGCTCAATTTATTGATAAGTAGCAAGTATGTTTAATTTATGCAGTTATTATGTTTAATTTATGCAGTTATTCAAACTGTTAGTTTCTCTTATACAAGTTGTGAAATTCCCAAATTAAGGGGTGAAAATTATAAGATTTGGAAGAAGATAATTCCTCTTCATCTGGGGTGGATAGACATTGATTATACTATTCGAAAGAACGAGCCACCTAAGGTAACGGAGGCCAGCACTACAACTGAAATTGCGCTTTATGAACGTTAGGAGCGATCTTATCACCTAAATGTGATGTTCATTAAAACAAAAATTTTTGTTGGAATTCGTGGTTTTGTAGAATAGCATGACAATGTTCGTGCTTTACTAAAGGCTGTTGATGAGCAATTCAAAACTTCAAACAAAGCACTTGCAAGCACCATAGTTATGAAGTTTTTATCTACAAGACTCATCAGTGTCTAAGGTGTGCGTGAGTATATCATGAAGATAAGGGACATTGCAGCTCAGTTAAAGAAATTAGAGGTTAAGATGTCTGATTATTTCCTCATGCATTACATTTTTAACAGCCTTCCACCACCATACAAACCCTTTAAAATCTCTTATAATACACATAAGGATAAGTCATCAATAAATGAATTTATGACTATATGTGTCCAAGAGGAAGGGAGATTATCGATGGAACAGGCAGAGAGTTCACATACTGCACATATGTTTCTTCTAGGCAAAATAAAAATCTAGTCAACTCAAAGGGAAAATGTCAAATACCTATCCAAGTTAACATTAAGAAGGAATCCAAGTGCTTCTTTTGGAAGAAAGGACACATGAAGAAGGATTGGTTCAAATGTAAGGAATGGTTTGAAAAGAAAGCTAATCTAGTCTTACTAGTTTGTTTTGATTCTAATATGGCTGAAGTTTTTCATGACACATGGTAAATTGATTCTGGTTGTACAATCATATTACAAATGTGTTGTAGGATTTGCAAAACCTAAGGAAGCTAATGGGAAGTGAGCAGTATATCTTATCTGGAAACAAGATACGTTCACATGTAGAGTCTATTGGAGATTGCAATTTAATTTTATGTACTGGTTTTATTTTGAAACTAGAAAAGACATTTTATATTCCCAATTTCTTTAGAAACTTGATTTTAGTTTCAAAACTTGTACTAGTTGGATATTCCTTTCATTTTTCAGACAAAATTTTAAAGTTACATTATAAATTCGAATTTGTTAGGAATGGTACATTATTTGATGGTCTTTTCGATTTTAATTTACAAGATAATACCTGTTACAATGCAACACATGTTCATACTGGAACAAAACGTTGGGTCATGAATGAAAACTCCTCTATATTATGGCATTGAAGATTAGGACATATCTACATAAAAAGGATTAAAAGATTGGTGACTAACACAGTACTTAGTACTTTGGATTTTACTGATTTTGATATTTGTGTGGACTGTATAAAGGGAAAACAAACTAACAAATCAAAGAAAGGTGCCAAGAGAAGTTCAGAAATATTAGAAATCATACATACAGATACTTGTAGTCCAGATATGGACTCGTATGGTCAGAAATACTTTATCTCATTTATAGATATATGTATCTCTACTTGCTTCATAACAAGAATGAAGCACTAAATGCTTTTAAAATGTTCAAAGTAAAAGTAGAGAAAGAATGCAATAAGCAAGTTAAGATCATGAGATTTAATAGAGGTGAAGAATATTATGGTAGATATATTGAAGGTGGACAAGCACTTGGTCTATTTGTGAGGTATCTTCAAGAAAATTAGATAGTAGCCCAGTACACTTTGCTTGGATCTCTGGACCAGAATGGTGTAGTAAAAAGAAGAAATTGAACATTATTAGATATGGTATGAAGCATGTTGAGTAGCTCTAACTTTCCTAGGTCCTTGTGCACTAACGCTCTTAAGATGGTTATCTATATATTAAATTGGCTACCAACTAAGGTTATTCCAAAGATGCTATTTGAGTTATTTGAGGGATGAAAACCAAGTTTGCAACATATACATGTTTGGGGATGTTCGTATGAAGTAAGGATTTATAATCCACAAGAAAAAAATTAGACCTAAGGATCATAAGTGGGTATTTCATTGGATATACCAAATGATTTAAGGGATATAACTTCTATTATCCATCACATCACACTAGAATTATAGAATCAAGAAATACAAAATTTCATGACAATGAGTTGATTAGTGGGAGGGATAAATTTCAAGATACAGTCTTTGATAATGATCATATGGATACTTAACCTTCCACCTCAAATAGTAAGGCGATTGTCATTCACAACGATCCTCAATTTCAAATAGACATTGTACAAACAACTGTTGAAATTCAACAGCCTACTACAAACATAAATAACAATAAAAAAACCATAAGTTATTGATAATCTAGTAGATCCAATTATTCAGGAATTACCTAACAACATTCAGCAACCAGTTGAACAATAGACTCTATAGGAGAATGTTGGTGTAACATTCGATCTAAAACAAGAGAATCAATTATTACTAGTGATTATGTTATATATTTATAAGATTCTAACTATAATATAGGAGAACCTTTTCACAAGCCATGAGTTGCAAAGAATCAAATTTATGGTATAATGGTATGAAGGAAGAAATGAATTCTATGAAGAATAACGATGTTTGGGATCTTTTTGAGTTGTCTAAAGGAGCAAAACACACAGGTTGCAAATGTGTATTTAAGACAAAGAAAGACTCATTAGACAACATTGATATATATAAGGCAAAACTCGTTGCTAAAGGATTTACTTAAAAGGAAGGAATCAATCAGACAAATAAATTTCTCCTATGTTTAAAAAAGATTCACTTCATATAATTTTAGCATTGATTGCTCACTTTGATGTAGAATTGCATCAAATGGATGTGAAAATGACTTTCTTAAATGGTGATCTAAACGAAGAGGTTTACATGAAACAAACAAAAGGATTTTCCTCTCCTAATGGTGAGCATTTGGTTTGCAAGCTTAAAATATCCATATATGGATTGAAGCAAGCATCCCACCAGTGGTATTTAAAATTCCATGATATTATTTCATCATTTGGTTTTGGAGAAAACGTCATAGATCGGTGTATCTACCAAAAGGTTAGTGGGAGTAAATTTTTTTTCTTGTATTATATGTGGATGACATATTACTTGCAACCAATTATAGGGTTTGTTATATGATATGAAAGAATTTCTCTCTAAAAGTTTTGAAATGAAAGATATGGGTGATGCATCTTATGTCATTGGCATTAAGATACATCGAGACAGATTCCATGGTGTTTTGGGTTTGTCTTAAGCAACCTATATTAATAAAGTTTTAGAGAGATTTCAGATGACAGATTGTTCATCTAGTGTAGCACCCATTGTGAAAGGGGATAGGTTCAATTTACACCAATGCCCTAAAAATGATTTTGAAAGGGAATAAATGAAAAACATTGCATATGCTTCTACAGTCGAAAGCTTGATGTATGCTTAGGTTTGTACAAGACCTGACATTGCATTTGTTATTGGAATGTTAGGTAGATATCAAAGTAACCTAGGATTAGTTTACTAGAGAGCTGCAAAGAAAGTATTGAGGTATCTTCAAGGGACCAAAAATTACATGCTTAGGTATAAAAACACTAACAATCTAGAGGTAATAGGGTACTCAGATTTATATTTTGTTGGGTGTGTTGATTTATGAAAATCAACACCAGGTTATATCTTCATGTTTGCTAGTGGAGCCATATCTTGGACGAGTGCTAAGCAGTCTTTAACTGCTACTTCCACCATGGAGGCTAAGTTTGTTTCTGGTTTTGAGGCTACATCACATGGTGTATGGCTAAAGAGTTTCATATATAGGCTTAGACTTGTAGATTCCATTTCTAGGCCATTGAGGATATATTGTGACAATTCAGCTACTATTTTCTAGCTAAAAACAATAAGAGTAGGAGTCGACGTAAACCCATTAACATCAAGTTTTTATCTATAAGGACAAGAAAGTGGTCATTGAAAAGTTAACACTGAAGTGATGATAGTTGATCCTTTAATAAAAATGCATGCCACCAGTGAAGTTCAAGGATCATGTTGCGAGAATGAGATTGAGTTCCATTATATAGTTTTCATTGTATGGACAATGTTATTTTCATGAAACCCTTATAATATTTTCTCATATTATGGTGCACATTATTGAATTTTGAGAAAATTGATTATTTTGGACCTAGAATAAACATAGGGTTTATTTATTAAGTAATGTTACTACGTTCAATTGATATAATTATAGTATACCGTAATATATAGAAGATAATACTTAACTACTAGAGGACCTATCTCCATGATTCATATATTATAGTTGGATCATATTAGGATTTGAAACCAAGTTAAACATATGGACTAAGTGGAAGAATGTGAGAACTTTTCCTCTTTTTGTGTGATAAATGGTCTAAATGTTATGTAAGTTAATTGGTATGAATTCTTGATTTTATGGTAATTGATATCGTGCTTGATGGAAGCACATTTGTATAGGCTGGTTTCTCATAGTTTCCCTAAGCTTCGTTTCTCTTCTGAAAGACATAAACCATCGTATTGGGGATTTGAGAGCTTAGAAGATTTCCAAAACGTACCTCTTTAAATACCGACAGCAATGGCAGGAGGTATTTCATTTTTCTTCCTCATTTATTATTATACGATATTCTAAAGTATATTATTGTTGAATATATGTTAGAATATGCTTACAAATAAAACTTGTGCTTGGTACTACACATCATCTTGGAAGAAGCCCACCAAAGCAAAATAACAATGTTTAGGGTTAAATGCACTCAAACTCTTTTCTAATTTAGTTTTTTTTTAGAAGTTGAAAGCATTGAAATATGAATAAATATAGCATCATATGGTTCTTAATAATTCAATGAATGGTATTTATTGGTGAAAGTGAATATTCAACTCTAATATAATCATTGCTCCTAAAAAGAAATAAAAATTTCATAGAATGGAAGTTGAATAAAACAAGCCAATGTATGGTGTTTAATCCATACGTGTGAAAGAAATATAGTTCTTGTTTAGTAAATGACTTATCATTTTTTTGGGTAGATTGAGAGGTATTTGCCTATTTGACCATATTAAACTATTGATAATCATGTTTGGCAATCAATTGATTGGGTTGGTGGATTAAACTTAATTTGTTGTTTTTTAAAATGTTCTTATGAGGAGCGTTTTGCTCTAGTGTCTCAAAACTTAAGGGATGAATAGACAATTGTGCTAAAAAATTATCACAAATTACTCATGCTTTCATCTTTTATTATTGTTTTCCCTTTACCAAACACAAGTACCCTAAACTTCAACTTGATTAATAAGTTAATATATTAAAAAATGAATTTCAACTTGATTAATATGAAGCAAGAAAGTAGCAGTAGTAGAAAACCCAACCCTAACCCTAGATCTGCTTATGTTTCAGTTTCTAGCTTCCTTCTTTCCTCCATTTCGAGCTTCTTCTTCTTCACCCATGTTTCCTTTGTTCTTTATAACATTGTACTTCCTTTAATGACATTGTTTTCCATGCAAAACAAATCATTATTAGACTTTATTATAAACTATAGTAGAGACAGACTTTCCACCTCTACCCTCATCCAACCTGTCTCCTTTTTCCCCCCTTCATCACCTTCTCAACTAACATCACCCTTCACACCTCACTCTTCTTCCCTATCTTACTCTACAAATCAAATTATCCCCCACCTCTGCCTTCCACATCCTAATTTTTTTTGAAAACGTGCATCTACAGAATAAAGGGGCTAGGAAGAATTGGAAATAAGTTATGGGTGACAATTCAGACTCTTCTTTGATGTACTATCCACTAGTTGAAATTGAAAGAATGCTAATGGTGGCTCTAAGTCTAGAAATTTTGCATAAAGGAGCTAGGTCATGGGATGCAGCACTCATTGGATTTTTTATGGATAAAAGGCTAGCTTTTCTTGTGATACAAGCTTGGACCTAGAGAAATTGGAAAGGTAGAGGGTTAGGATGGTAGAGGGCCAATGGAAGTTATGCTAACTAAGGAAGATAACCTAATCTTTACCTTCTCCAAATCAAAAGGTCAAAAGGTAATTGAAGAAGGCCCTTGGCACATCTCTCAACTTCCTTTATTTCTTCAAAATCGGTAACCAAGCATGGAATTAGAGAAAATTATATTGAAAAACATTCTTGTATGGATGATATCTATAATATTCCTTTGGAATATTGGACAAATAAAGGTTTGAGTATGGTAGCTAGTTACTTGGGAAAACCAATATGTATGGATGAAAACATTTCTTTAAGAAAACAGATTAGATTTGCACAATTATGTGTGAGAATAGATATTTTTAAGGAAATGAAAGACAACATTTCTATCCTAAGATTGGTTAATGGGCATTCTCTCAGAGAAGACAAGGTATTGGTTACATACCAAAGGAAGCCTTCCCTAAAAACACAAGGTAAAGAATTGAAATCAACGGAGAGAGTTTTCACTAGAGGAGATTATTGGAAGGTGTCAAGATTAGAGAAGCTAGATTCTGTAGATAACAAAGAGTTAGAGGCAGCTAAAAATGTAAAATCCAAGGTAGGTTGGTTCGGGCTAAAAGTGAACTACCTACAAAAGATGAGAGTGACCAACTGGAAAATTTTTGAGATTCAGATCAACAAGTGGAAATTCAATAACATCCTTTGAATGCCTCAAATAAACTATCAGGGAAATAGTGGGAAAGTGAAAAGGAAATTAGCGAGACAAATCCTTTTCATAGAGACAAGGAAATCTAACTAAATGAGCATACTTAACAGTTGGAAGAACAGTAGAGAGGAGCTACTCAAGAGGAGCATTTTGAACAAGTAATTTCTAAAAAAAGTAATAGGAGCAATAGGAAAGGCTTTAAAGGGAAAAGCAACCTCATATAACCCTGATAGTTTAGAACATAACAGGAATAAACAATCTTTCTAAACTTAATGTGGTAAGGGATTTTGTTCTGAAGGAAAAGCCTTTGATATTTTGTTTATTGGAAACCAAAATTAAGGAAGCTAACTTGAATAAATTAAGTTGTTTAAGAAGCCAATGGAAATTTCTCACAAACCACCAATGTCATGCCTATAGAAGGATTATTATTTTCTACGATGGAGACCTTTTGGAAGTAGAAGTACTGGAAACCAATAAGTAATTTATCCATATAAAACTTAACTTGAAAATGGAAAACACTTATGCTTTGGCTACTTTTGCCTACGACTTTAATACATGGTTTCAGAGAACTAAGCTACGAACTTCCCTTCAAAGACTCAAAGCTTCAGTTAAAGGTCGATGGTTAGTTAGTGAGGATTTTAACACAACTCCATATAGTACAAAGGGAGAAGGGAACTACAATCTACTCAACTACACCTCTAATTTGTTTGATTGCATGCAGAATGTGGAATTAACATATTTAAAATTTAAAGGTCATAGATTCACTTAGTCCAACAAACAAAGCTCTAGCTGGTTCAATCAGAAAAAGTTAGATAGAGCAATGGTGAATGTGGACTGGTTAACTACCTTTTTAGAGAGTACAACCAACTTCTTAGATCTGGGAATTTCTGAGCATACCCTTATCAAGGTGAGTAATTTGTTCAAAATGATTAGAATCTATCATCTTTTCAGATTCAACAATTTTTTGGTTAATATAGAGGGCTTTCAAGAAGCAATTACTAAGGGATTGAAGCATGGGATCTATGATACTAAGTAATTTATTTGTTTGCAAAAACTCAAGGCTATTAAACAGGAATTGAAGTTGCTAAATTTAAGGAGAGGTTAGAATTCCATAAAGGAAATAAAGAAAGCAAGAAGCAAGGTATCGATAATCCAAAAATCCTTAGAAACTAGCCCAACTGATTGCAATCAAGCTATAGCCGAAAGGGAAGCTCTTAAGTCCTACTTGCAAATAGTAGATAATCAATGTTCTTTATTAAAACAAAAGGCCAGAATTAACTGGATTAAGGATGGGGACAAATGTGAAAATTTTTCTTCAATTTAATGACTGCTAGAAGAAATGTCAACATAATAACTTCCATAAAATCCAAATCTAGGGAAACGTTATTTGGACAAGTTGAAATTGCTAAGAAGGCTAGGATTTTTTATCAAAATCTATTAGGCACAAAAGGTTGTTCTGTGAGTAATGGAGTGAATCTTAGGCAATATGTTATAGCCAAGATTCCTAAGCATGAAGCATCCTTGCGAATTAGTCCTGTTACAAATCAGGAAATAGAGAAGGTAGTTTTTAACATGAATGGGTCTAAGGCTCTGGGTCCAGATGACTTGAATGGTTTTTTCTTTCAAAAAACTTGGGAAAACATTAGGAGTCTCATAAATGATGTTGTAAAGGAGTTTTTCCAAAATGGAGTATTACTTAAGGAGATTAATAAGACCTTTTTATGTTTGATCCCTAAGAGTTCTAACCTAATCACTTGGAGTGATTTCATACCTATATCATGAACTAATTTTCTTTATAAAATCATCGCAAAGATATTGGTAAATAGGCTAAAAGATGTTCTTCACTTACTCATTAGTGAGAGTCAAGGAGCTTTTATAAGAAGTAGACAAATTAGGGATAATAAGCTTTTATTACAAAAGCTTTTAAAAGGGTACACTCAAAATAGAAGCCCTCAAAATTGTACTATTAAAGTGGACCTACAAAAAGCTTGATAGTGTTAAATAGAGATTCTTGCTACAGACAATGGAAGTTATGAATTTTCCCCATAAGTTTATCAAATGGATTCAAGAATGCATTACAACTGCCTCACATAGAATACTGATTAATGGAAGCCCTACAGAGACTTTTAAAGGCAAAAAAGGTCTTAGGCAAGGGGACCCTCTTTCCTCTTTCCTATATATTATTTGCATGGAGCTTCTCACACTTATGTCAAAACATAACACTTCACCTAACTCCAACTTTAGATGTCGTTCTAAATGTAAAAAGCTTTCCATATCTAGCTTATTTTTTATAGATGATCTTATACTTCTAAGTAAGGCAAATGCTCCTTCTGTTTCACTACTGATGAGTACTCTCCATGGTTTTAAGAAGTTATCTGGATTGAGTATCAATTTTCACAAAAGTTATTTCTTACTTTCTAAAAGTGTTACCCCCCTAACATATTCCTTGTCACAAGCAACTGGCATGACAATGTAAGACCCTCCTCTTTTGTATTTGGGCATTCCTATTTCTTTCAGGAGACTAAGATTTTGTGAATGCCTTCCTATTAGGGTCTTGGACTAATAGAACTCTGTCCTATGGAGGTAAACTTCAACTTTTAAAGTCAGTAATTATGTCTATGCAAGTTTACTGGTGCCCTTACATCTTCCTCTCCAAAGGACTTGCTAAAATCGTGGAAAACTAATGAAGCAATTTTTGTGGGGTTAAGGAAAAGTGAGAAAGAAATAGCTAAAGTGAATTGGAAACATATTTGTCAACCACAGGAGGCAGGTGGGTTAGGATTGGAGTCAATCAGTAAGAACAATAGATTTTTTGTGACCAAGAGAATTGGAGAATCCTAAGTGAAAAAATTCAATGTGGATTAAATATATTCATGTCTAATTATTAGAGGGTAAGAGTTTTTGGGCTCTAAGAATTAAAGACAATTACTCTTGGTTATTCAACCAAATCCTTAGGTTCAGGGAAGATGTTCAACATCATATTACATGCCAAATTAGGGCAGGAGATAAAATCTCTTTCTGGTATGATAACTAGACTAGTTAAGGGGCTTTAATTCATAATAAATTGGCAAGTTTATTGCTGGAAAGGTTTTCTAAGAACACTAAGCTTCAAGAGATAATTGGAAATGACAATTGGTTGCTTTCATTAGAAGAACTAAGACTTTTTCCCATTCTCCAATATAGAAGCCTCGGGGAGAATGATATATATATTTATGGGATGGGGTTCTGTATCATAAATTACTAATAGGAAAGCTAAAAAACTGATGGATGAGGCAATTACAAGAATAGGGTGGTGTTCCCTGATTTGGAGCAAGGCTCTCAAACCCAATGCCATCTTTCTCCTCTAGCTAGCTATGTTGAATAGGCTCAATACTATGGATAGAATGAAATTTCTATCCTCTCCTATGCAATGTATTATGTGCAATCTAGTGGAGGAGACTAGAGATCATTTGTTCTTTGAGTGTGGTTTCTCTAAAGAGGTGTGGATTAGAATCTTTAGTCTGTGTGCCCCTAGAATTAGTCATTACAGTCTCACAAATATCTTATTAGAGCTATCTCAACTGCATATCTCTAAATATGATGAGGAAATACTTATGTTCGTTGTTGCAACTTGTCTCCAGGCTATTTGGAAAGAAAGAAACAATAGAAGGTTTAAAGGGAGATTTAACAACCTAATCTCTCTTATTGAACTCTCTACGATAAATATTATGGAACAATTGATTATAAACTAGTTGGGACATCATAGTAGCAGAGGACTGGCTCTCTCTTGGAGAGTATAGTCCTCAATGGGTTCTCTCTATTTGGGATACAGTAAAGAGAATAGTACTACCTATGCATAGTTGTTTCCTAAGCAACTTAAACAATTCAAGCAATTCTCGAAATAACCATCTCAAGACAGAAGGGGAGAAAGAAGATTAGAGGGAATATGACTCACATTCGAGAGTTCTCAGGAGTACATTCTCCATATCTACTGCCCCACCAGTCTAGTTAATGAAGGAAGGTCCTCGATTGTACCCTCCATACTCCTGATATTCAAAATGGAGCTTATTATTCTTTGAAGATTAAAAAAAAAACTATAGAATCAGACCTCCTACCCAGGATGTAAATCTCTTCGAACTAGAGATAGATTGTAGAGAAGCCGCATCGCCATCGTCGTATCGTAGCATTCGGAGCTCCCTATCCCAATTGAGTAATCGTTTGAAGATTCGAGAAATGAGAGGAGAGTTTTACCCTAATTATTGATACATTGTCACACAATCTCCTCCCAACTTTGGTTCCTACGTTGTCATTTTGTTTCTTGAGTTTGTAGTGTTAAACATCATTGTGTAATCTCATGAGGGAGAGTTCCTCTCCTTAGCTGTATACTATACTTCTTCTTTTTAATGAATTTTTAAATTCTAAAAAAATTATTT
>JANIHY010137950.1:0-46807 GCA_027479065.1 Erythroxylum brevipes
CACATAATAGTATAATTACAATAAAATATAAATATGATAATAAAATCAGACATGTTTTTGTTTTCTAACTTTTTATTAGAAATTTCAACCAAACAGGTTTTTATTTTCAGTTTTTATATTACAAATCTCAACCAAACAGGTTTTTATTTTTTTAAGGAAAAAAACAAAAATTAAAAACAGGAAACAGAAACCAAAAACAACAACAAAAAAATAGAAGTGGAACCAAACGACCCCTTAGTTTACAGGTGGCGTACGTTGCCATCGGAGCAGCTATGGTTGGCAGTATAACATTCCTGAGGGAAGAAGGTGACCATGTCAAGAAGGAAGGTGTTAAAATGATTGTCAATAGTTGTTAGTTTTAATGTTAAGTCGATTGAAAAGAATATAATGATTTGAAGGTGCTCGAATTCTGGATGGTACAATGATTCTACACATTTTTTTACTTATTTACTTATTATAATGCGTGTCAGTTTTACTTATTTACTTTTTTAATTTATATTACTTTTTTATTATCATATTTACATTTGAATCTATCAGAAACAGCCTCTCTATTATATAAGAATAAAACTGCGTACTATTAGATCTTCCTAGATCCTACTTTATTATAAAATTTCAGACTGAGTAATAATAATATCAATGATATATCTCTTTTTAGAAAATCACCATTAAAGAACCTTCAAATAAAAATATAGTACCGCCAAAGTACCCCATTTAAACCCGAGCTAAAGCCTAAGCCCATCACAAGTACGTAAATTTGATTTTACTTTCCTTGCGCTCTCATTTAAATTATAATTTTTAGTATCATTTTGAAATTAAAATCACGTCAATGTTGTAAAGAGTTCCAAAGGCCATTCGAATCAGCCCCAAAACTTGAGTCGTACACCCAAAACAATCTCTTTCTACAATAAATTTTTTTTTTTTGCATACAATTAATAACTTTTCTTTGATCCTTGCAAAGCGAAAAGTCTCGGATACTAAAAATTGCCTTTTTCTCGAACCAAAATGAACCGAAATTAATTTAGTAAACCTAGTACAAATTATGTAAAATGGATGTTATCACACTACAACATGCTCTGTTCTGTTACGCTTCCAGTAACAAAAATGTAAGGGAAGAAAAAGAGAGCAATGTGTACAAAATTTACAACACTTGCTCTGGCCTGTACGTTCAAACACCTCGATTGGGAAAATCAATCAGCCAGCCCCTTGTATTTCGTTGTATGTGCCAGTTTCCTCATTGAATGAGTACCTAAAATTGTCAAGAAATGGATTGCAAACAAATTGGTCAACCTCTGCAACAAAATTCTGCTCCAGATAAAACTAATACATAGCTGCATTAAAAATGGGGAAAGTGCATCTATCAACTAAACAAAATATTCAAGTCGAACTGGTGTGAACCAAGGCCTTTCAAGATTAACAAGCTGTCCAACAAAATTAACACGGAAGATTATAACTAGTAGACCTATCAGGCATGTGCAAGCTGCAGATGAGGCAGAATTAAGGCGACAGTCAGTGGGAGATGGAGGAGGTTCGCTCAAGATGGAATCCGTAACAAATACTCCGACAAACTGATATCAATTTTATTATAACAAATGGTTGTATCCAACTGCTTTCACTAGCAGAATTGGAAATATCAAGGAGAGAAATTTCTGATTTAGTGTCCCTAAACAGGCAGCACATCAAATCTTTACCGTATTTGAAGTTCTTCACAAAATTTTATAAACAAAAAAACTCTTAAACTAACCGAGTATCATCTTGTTTTACCACAGAAGATAACAGTATTGCTTAGAAAAAATCATGCTGTGTGTTCTCTAGAAAGCAGCTAAAGAATACTGCAGAGTATCATCTTGTTTTACTCGCAACATTCAAACAGGTATAAGGTCATCCACAGAAACTATCCTGGGAAGATGTACCTACATATAAGTAAAAGAAATTATATAAGGTCAAACAGCATAAGCAAGAAAATCCAAACCATTTGCACATTTTCTAAAGAGTAAATAAACATTCTGCATGTGAAATTCCTGAAACATCCCTAGGAAAATCAGAGATACTTACTCTCAGAAACAGAGGTTACACCATTTGACAAAGTCTGGCCGGTCACATTAGAATTAGTACCGGCAACCAAATTATTACTCTCAGTGGATAGCTTAGAGGCAGGATTATCATCATCCTCGGCAAACATGTCATATAAATCAGCAGCACCACTCAAGCTTTCTGCGGCAGCAACATTTGGGCCGGAAGCTTCTACAACAGAGGTAGAGACTATTGAAGATGATGCTCCAGTTTCTGTTCCTGAAGCTCTGTCAGTAGTAACTGCAGATGCCCCTTTGCCTCTAGCAAGGGCTAACCTTTCATATCCTTCTGTAGAGATTTTTCAAAAATTTCATTATTAGAGCAATAGCTAATATTAACCCCACAAAAATGTAACTGAGGAAGAATTGACATTTCGTTTCAAGAAGGTATTAACAGTAACAATAATCATATTGATTATAACATTATACAGATTATGTACAAAAGTTTTTAGGCCCAAAAAGAACAACAGAAGCAACAAAATACCATAAGGGGCCTTAGTTTTTAGGCCCCCACACTGCAGTATCTGCAGATGTATAAATGTACAAAAGTTTCATACACTTGAACCCATAACCTCTGGTAAAAAATGGGGGGAATACCTTGGAATCATACTAATGTCCCCTCTAGCAGAAAACTAAATGAAGTAGAAAAGTTATGACGCATCATACGAACCTGCCTCACGCTGAAAGACCTCTTTCTTTTCATGATAAACATCTACAAGGTAAATATGAAACTGATGAGTACTAATTCATGACAAAACAAAGAAAATCTAGTGTAGTTGGAGAAAAGAAACACCTGTGATAAAGAAAATGAAGATAAATAATGGAAAATTCGAGCTTGAATAAGTATACAAGGACAAATTGCTAAAGCTTATCATTCAATGGAAGAGTAAACCAAAGAACAAACTTAACTCACTACAAGAAAAACGTCATTTAGCGACGAAAATTATCGACGAAAAACATTATTTGTATGTTGTATTTTTATGTTAGAAAAAGTTGTTAATATTTGTATTCTGTCAGTAATATAAATTAGCGATAAAACCAAGCGACGGACAACGATGTCATTAAAACGGTCATAGGTAAATTTATTAACAGACATATTATGTAACCATTAATAAATATACCATCGGATATTTTTCATACATCAAATTTATAAATTAAAATTAATTAACGATCTATTTTTAATTAAATTTTAAATTTTTTGATAAAAATATTTTTTATATTCCTTAATTTTATTTAATCGTTAATTAATTTTATGACGGTCTAATACTATTTGAATATTTTAAACTTTAAGGTTTAACTTTTAGTCAGGTTTTGAAAATATTATTTGTATGTTGTATTTTTATGTTAGAAAAAGCTGTTAATATTTGTTAAATTTTATTATTTAAATCTTAAACATAAAAAGATTAGGGGTCCAAATGTAGTCACTCTTATTTTACCACAAGATAGATAATTGAATTGGTGATTTGTTAAATAATTTGTTTAAAAAACGAGACTTATAAATTATTACCACGCAGTGCAGAATGCTAAAATGATTGTAATGTGACGTGGATTGAAAAGAAACATAATGATCTGATGTTGTACAATGCTTCTTCTCAATTCTTAATAATTAATTATATTTTTAAAAAATAAATATGCGAACTACGCGGGACTTAACTTTTTACCTCAGCTTTCACGTGGACTCCGACGCCGTAGTATTCAAGCTAATTGAGTTTCACAGGCTAACATGCTGAACTTTAAAAAAGCTACATCCTCGTCCCACTCACCTTGTCTACAGACCCACTCATGAACACTGTCATTTGCTCTTTACCTTTCAGGAAGTTTCGTGGAAGCTTCACAGTTTACGAAGACCGCTTCAAGTCAATCAAAAAAAGCTTTACGAAGACCGCAACCAAAAAGGGCTTTACGAAGACCGACCGCTTCAAGTCAATGGATTGCCTTCAATAATGCATAAAAGCTTACGAATGGCCATTTTCTATTATTAGATAGCTTCTACACTCTTCGTTCAACAATAATGGCTTCTTCTTCTTCTTCTCTGGACTCTTACCCATCGAACTACGACGTCTTCTTGAACTTCAGAGGTGACGACACTCGTCGCAATTTCATCAGCCATCTCTACGCTGCTTTGCTCCAAAACGATCTCCAAACATTCTTTGACGAAGATGATCTGAAAAGAGGAGATGAAATTGTTCGGTCAGTTCCCCAAGCAATCCAAAATTCCACTGTTGCTGTCCTTGTTTTCTCAAAGGACTACGCGTCTTCGAGTTGGTGTCTTGAAGAGCTTGCAGAGATCATCGCGTGTCACCGTTCCCAAGGACAGATTGTTATACCTGTCTTTTACGAGGTAAATCCATCTAATTTAAGAAGAATATCAGATGATGTTAAAGCAGCTTTTGTTAAACACGAGCAAAATCCCGATAAAGCACACAAGATTCCAAGGTGGAGGGATGCCTTGATCACAGCTTCGAATCTATGTGGGTTTCATTCTGATCAATTCAGGTATGTTTTAGGTTTTATGCTCTATACAAGTAAAGGGTTCCTTTACTTCACTCATTTAAATTGTGTTTCGTAATTTACAGGAATGATCATATGCTTATTAACAAAATCGTTGAAGACATTTTAGAAAAACTGAACCGATCCATGGCATGTGATGATTTTGAACAATTAGTTGGAATGGACTCGCGCATTAGGGAAATAAAAGAAGCATTTCCTATTAATCCATTGAAGATTAGTATTTTAGGAATTTGGGGGATGGGCGGTATTGGTAAAACTACTACGGCTGAAGTAATATATCATGAGATGGCTCATCAATTCCGAGATCGTTGCATCTTATACAACGTGAGACAAAATTCAGAAGTTGGTGGAATCAAGAAATTAGAGGAAGAATTCATTTCAAAAGTATTTTGTGGAAAAGATTTAGAACAATACCCATTTAGTGTTGGTCGTGGATCATTTTTTATAAAAAGACTTAGTCGCAAGAAGATGTTAATTCTTCTTGATGATGTTAATGATCCCATGCAATTAGCGTCTTTGATTGGAACTCCATGTCGGTTCGGTCCAGGAAGTATAATTCTTATTACTAGTAGAAATAAGCAAATATTTAGAGGGATGACTGAATTTATATATGAAGTTAAACCATTAAATAATGATGAATCCCTCCAACTTTTCTGTAAGAGTGCCTTCAAGCAAAAATATCCAAGAGAAGACTATGTGTTCTTATCAAACTCAATTGTGGAATATGCACGAGGCAATCCTTTGGCTTTGAAAGTTTTAGGTTCTAGCCTAATTGGGAAAAAGCAAAATGAGTGGAGAAGTGCATTGAATCAATTGTCAAAAGTTTCAAATAAGGATATTCAAAATGTGCTACAAATTAGTTACAACAACTTAAATAGAGCAGAGAAGGATGTCTTTCTTGACATTGCATGTTTCTTCAAATCTGCTAGCATGGATGTTGTGAAGAAAGTACTTAAAAGTTGTGACATCGATGCGGATATTATAATTAGTGTTCTCGAAGACAAATGCCTTGTAAGTACATCCGAGGGTGATATATTAGAAATGCATGATTTGTTGCAAAAAATGGGAAAGGAAGTTGTTCTTCAAGAAGCTAAATATCCTAATCAACGCAGTAGATTATGGGATCCTGAAGATATTTATGAAGTATTTGTGAGAAATAAGGTAAGATATTCAAATTTTACTTTTTATTATTAATATTCTTTTATAATTCTTCAAAAAAAATAGTTATTGTCATAACACTTGTGTATATATTTTGGATGTCAGGATGCTGAAGCTGTGGAAAGTATCATTTTAGACTTGTCTAAAATAAAAGAGATAGATCTAAATCCACAAGTGTTCATGAAGATACCTAATCTTAAATATCTTAGTTTATATGGAGATACTAATTTACATCTCTCTCAAGGTCTTGATTATCTTCCTAGCACGTTAAGGTACCTTAGGTGGGATAATTATCCGTTGAAATCTTTTCCACCTAATTTCCAACCAGAGAATCTTGTGGTCCTTAAATTATCCGATAGTAACATCAATCAGATATGGAACGAAACTGAGGTACGAAATTATATATTACTTAAAATTTTAATTTACTATAATAAAAGTTAAAGAATAGTTTATTGGATTAATTACTCTTTTGTTATTTTTGTTAATCACAGGAAAATTCGGCGTACGGAATTTGGAGTATAATTGTTAATAGTTTTTGGAGATTGGTCAGATTGACGTCCCTAAGTTTAGTAAACAACCAAAGCATAACTTATCTTCCAAACAGTAGAAGTGTACTTCTAGAAGCTCTTGAAATTCTTGATCTTTCCGGTTGCTCGAATTTGAAAACATTTCCAGAAATTTCAAGAAACATAAAGAAGCTGCACTTAGACGGGACTGCTATAAAACATGTACCATTTTCATCATTTGAACTCCTAGGGAAATTAGAGTGCTTACGGATGAACGGCTGTAGAGAGCTTAAAAGCTTTCCATGCAACTTTTTTAGGTTAACATCTCTCAAAGAACTTCATCTGATTAGATCCTCACGCTTTAAGGCGCTTCCTGAAATCTTGGCACCTATGGATAATCTGAATTATCTTTACTTGAGTAGCACAGATGTGGCGAAGCATTTTTGGCCAAGTAGTTACTGGATGTTTGATTTAAGGGCAAAAAGTTTTGGCGGTTTAAGGAGTCTATTCTTTTTACAAGACTACCATGGATTGGATTTGTGGTCAGTAAAAAGAATCATAATGAACTGTTCGAGGAGTTTGCATAAGGACTGGAGCTATCAGTCTTTGATAGAATCTCTAGATTTGAGTGGAAATGATTTTGAAGAAATCCCTACCATGGAGCACCTTCCACGATTGAACCATCTTGCTATAAACAACTATGAAAGGCTTCTATCCTTACCACCTCTTCCAGAAGGTGTCTCCATGTTACGTGCCCAGAGTTGTAGATCGCTAAAAGAAATACATACCCTTGAACAACTACCTCTTGACCCACAAGCACGTGCCTGCGGCTTCAATTTAAGGAATTGCTTCATGTTGCATGAAGATAAATGCCAAGCAGCCGTAAATGCACTATTGAGGAATTATACAAGTCCAAGAACTCAAGTTGCTCCATGGGTACGTAACTCTTTCTCTCTCTGTTTCTTTCTTTATCTGGGTTCGTATAATCACTAATTTGAATAGAAATTTATGTTGTTTAGGCGTCTTTTCAAATGATCTATCCAGGCAATAGAATACCAAAGTGGGTCAAGTATCAAAGCATGGGTGATTCCATTCAAATCCACCTTCCTTCTCATTGGTTTAATCATTTTTTTAAGGGATTTGCTTTCTATCTCTGCCATGATAATATTAATTTGGGGTATGATGATGGACGATCTTGCGATTTTAGCTACGATTGCTATTTTGGAGACAGTCATCATTTCTCCTCCTCTGAAACAATATATGGTGCACTCGACAGAGCAGATAAAGAACATATGTTAGTCCTCATTTGTGAAGAGCTTCGTAAATGGATATGTAGACATGGTAACTTCAAAGAGGATGCAGCCTTTTTTAAGTTCAGCATGAATAGCAATATAATAAAAAAGTGTGGGATCATTCCACTGTACACCTGAAGATCATATCAGGATGAATTTTGTCACCAAGATGTATGTATTTTCTTTCTAACATTCTTTTCATGTCATTATTTCCAGCTTATGCCATTTTCATGCCTCTTAATTATTTGTTTATGTTTCTGGCAACTATGAAAAAGCTTTATTCAATTTGTCTTTTAACTTTCTAGTTTTCACATTTTGCAGCTATTTTCTTAAAAAGGCTGAAAAACGCAATCAAAAGACAGTCCTTGTTAGGGCCAATGACAATAATAATACTAAGCCTAGGATATGGAGAGTGTATTCACGTAGAAAGAAAGAGGGGGCTGCAGGGAATGAAGAGAATGATGTCAGAGTTCGTTAGTAGGGGGGCTGATGGGGCATTAAGGAAAAACAAAATGTACTAGGGGGCAAGAGAATGTACGAGGGGCAGAGGGGAGAAATAGGAGGGCAGAGGAGAGAGAGGGGTCATTCAGCAAGCTAGGAGTGAGAAGTGTCATTTGGACAGAGAGAGAAATTGTTCTTTCCCTGAGGAGCAACTCTTGCTCTGGTATAGTAAGTGATCCTCGGATGACTTGTAATAGCAATATTTTCATTGATTACTATCAATAACATACTGATCTCTAGCCTTTCAAGCTAGAGTTTGCTAACATTGGTTCGACCTGCCGGATACCAATTGTGGGGGAGACGATCCTTTGTTTTTTCTGAAGACTAGTGAAGTTAGAAGCAACTCACCTTGATGCCACCTAAGATGTCTGATAGGGTAGTCGTATTGGAATCTCGTATGGCTAACTTGAAGGCTGGAGTAGAAGAAATTCAGTCATCCATGCGAATGGCTATGGGAGAAATGCAGCGATCCTTGCTGCTGGAGATGAGTAAAATGTTGGGTAATAGGCCAGAGGAAGGACAGGGGAGTGGAGATGCGTCAAGAAGGGGGCCAAATGTTGGTGGGGTGAGGAACTTAGGCCCTGGGCAATCCCACACGGTGGAGCACTCCGATGATACCATGGAAGAATATAGGATGTCAGTCCGTAAGGTGAAGTAACCCATGTTTGATGGGTCAGACCCTGTAGGGTGGATCACGAGAGCTGAAGTATATTTTGAAGTTCATAATACTTCGGACCTGATTAAGATGAAACTAGCCCTTTTGAGCATGGAAGGTCCCACCATCCATTGGTTTAACCTGTTGCGGGAGACAGAGGAAGAGTTGAATTGGGAGAGGTTTAAGCGAGCCATTATCGATCGTTATGGGGGCAGAAGGTTTGAAAATCCTTTTGAGGAGTTGTCGGACTTGAAGCAGACTGAGTCGGTGGAGGAGTATATCGAGGCTTTCGAATTTATCTCGTCGCAAGTAGGGCGATTACCAGAGGAGCAATTCATGGGGTATTTCATGAGTAGGTTAAAAGCTGATATTCGGAGAAGGGTATGTACGTTCGGACCTGTCAATAGGTATCAACTGATGAAGATAGTTAGGGCAGTGGAGGAGGAGGTGAATGGCAAGCTCGGGAACGTCGATGGAGGAGGTCTTCACATGCGCAGGTGGTCTCCGCATCGAAGTAACCCTTTTAGGGGCAACTTTCGGGTCAACCCGACCCAGCGAGACCCAGAGCCTCCAAACCCGACGGGTTGGGGACGACTTGAGAGCGGCGCCGGATTGGGGACAGGTCGCGATTTCACTAGGGCTCCATCTGAGTTCCAGGCGTATCGTCGGATGGTTGTCTCACCCACGGCGACTCCTGTTAGACGAACCGAAGGTGACAGGAGAGGACCGGCGGAGAGGAACCTAGGGGTGTGTCATTTGTCGTATCAAGAACTCATGGACCGAAAGGCCAAAGGCTTGTGTTTCCGATGTGGTGAGCGGTTCCATCCTCTTCATCAATGCACGGAAAAACAGTTGACATTGTTAATCTTGGATGACAATGAAACCTTGGATGAGAATGGAGAAATTGTTGCCCTAGAAGCTGAAGTTGAGGAGGAGGCTAAAATAGCTTTGGAATGCAAAACAATGGGGGTGTTTGGGCTGAATGGGACAATGATGCCGGAGGCAAAAACTATGCGGTTGGCAAGGCAATTACAAGGGGTTCCAATTGTGATCTTAGTGGACAGCGGAGCTAGCCATAATTTTATTTCCCCTGAACTAGTTAGTGGGTTAGGACTGAAGGTGGCCATAGGGTTACTACTCAAGGGAAGTGTTTGAAAATTCCTATTCGGATGGGAGACCTAGAGTGGGAGATTGATGCTTATGTTTTGAACTTAGGTGGAATGGATGTAATCCTAGGGGTGGCTTGGTTACAAACTTTAGGAAAGGTAGTAGTGGATTGGAAGGAGATGTCGATGCAATTTCAACATAAGGGGCAACATGTTCAATTACAAGGGAATGCTGGATTTCAGTCCATTCAACAAAGAGGCAGTGGGTATTTGGAAGATTCCGTGAGCAGCATGGTCTTCTAGCCAGCTTAGGGGTTGATTTTGTATCGATGGAAGGGGAACATAGAAGGGCAGAACAGCAGATGTAGCTTACTAGCAAGGAGGATCAGGAGTTGAACCAAGTGTTAGATCAGTTTCCGGAGGATTTTTAAGAAGTGTAGGGGCTGCCTCCTGAACGGAATCACTCCCATGCCATTGTGTTGCAACAAGGGCAAGGCCCTATTAGTGTGAGACCCTACGAATATCCTCATCATCACAAGGATGAGATAGAAAGACAGGTGCAGCAAATGTTATTGATGGGAATCATCCGCCCAAGCTCTAGCGCCTATTTTAGCCCGATAATCTTGGTAAAGAAGAAAGATGCTTCTTGGAGAATGTGTGTGGACTATAGGGCACTCAGTCGGGTCACCATACCGAACAAGTACCCTATTTCGGTGGTGGATGAATTGTTAGATGAGTTGAATGGTGCTGGATTCTTTTCAAAGCTAGACCTCAAATTGAGTTATCATCAAATTCGGGTTAAGGGGAAAGACATTCATAAAACGGCCTTCCGCACGCATGATGGGCATAGTTCTTCGTCATGCCATTTGGGCTAATCAATACTCCCGCCACTTTTCAGTCTGTTATGAATGACATTTTAAGGCCTTTCCTTAGGAGGTTTGTGTTGGTTTTTTTTAATGACATCCTAATTTATAGTACAGATTGGGACACTCACCTTTTACATTTGGCAAATGTCCTGGAGGTCTTACAAGCCAACCAATTTGTAGTTAATAGGCAGAAGTGCAGCTTTGGAAGAAGGACAGTTGCATACCTGGGCCATGTATTTCTGTCCAAGTTGTAGCAGTGGATCCTATCAAAGTGTCTTCTGTGGTAAACTGGCCTGTTCCTCATAATGTGAAGGGAGTGAGGGGATTCTTTGGGTTGACAGGTTATTACAAAAAGTTTATTATGAATTATGGGAAGATAGCCAAGCCTCTCACAAAATTAATTAACAAAGAAAGATGGTTTCATTAGAACTCAGCAGCCTTGGAGTCATTTAACACCTTGAAGAGGGCCCTAACTACATCGCCCGTGTTAGCTCTTCCAAACTTTACACAAACCTTCGAAGTGGAGTGTGATGCTTCGAGCAAGGGGGTTGGTGCGGTATTAATACAAAATAGAAGACCGGTTGCTTATTTTAGTAAGGCCTTATCTAAGGGTAATCTTTCAAAGTCTGCTTATGAGAAGGAATTGATGGCCTTGGTTTTGGCAGTACACCATTGGCGTCATTACTTGTTGGGCCGACCCTTTGTTTTCTATTTCAATCAAAAAAGTCTCCGTCATTTGCTTCAGCAAAGAGTTTCCACCACGGATCAACAGTGTTGGATGGCTAAGTTACTTGGGTATCATTTTGAGGTAATCTATAAGCCGAGCCCCGACAATAAAGCTGCAGATGCTTTGTCAAGAATTTATGAAGAGGCTGATTTGGGGAGCATCACCTCATACCCATTGTGGGATGGTAGCCAAGTTATTCAACAAGAGGTGGAAAAAGACCCAGTACTCAATGGCATTATCAAGGCATTGCAGCAAAATCCGGCTGCAAAGCAAGAATTTATGTGGCACCAAGGAGTTCTCTTGCACAAGGGCAGGTTAGTCATTTCAGCCCAATCTACTCTTATTCCTGCCCTTTTATAAGAATTTCACTCATCAGCTATTGGAGGCCATTCGGGTTTTCTTCGCACATATAGAAGAATTGCTCATAATTTTTATTGGATTGGCATGAAGAAGTCTATTCAAGACTATGTTAAGTCTTGTGATACTTGTCAAAGACAAAAATATGCAGCAACTTCTCCAAGGGGCTTGTTGCAACCCTTACCGATCCCAAATCAGATTTGGGAGGATATCTCTATGGATTTCATCACGGGACTTCCAAAATCTAAGGGATATGAAGCGATATTGGTTGTGGTGAATAGATTATCTAAATATGGTCACTTTATCCTTCTGAAACATCCGTATATTGCTAAAAGTATGGCTGAAGTATTTATTAAAGAAGTGGTCCGCTTACATGGAGTTACAGCCTCAATCATAAGTGATTGTGATCCCTTCTTTGTGAATTATTTCTGAAAGGAATCATTTCGACTTCAAGGCACTATGCTTAAGATGAGCTCATCCTATCATCCGGAGACGGATGGACAAATTGATGTTCTTAATAGATGTGTCGAAACTTATTTGCGGTGTTTTGCTTCCGAACAACCCAAACATTGGTCTTATTGGATTTCTTGGGCTGAACTATGGTACAACACTACTTTTCATGTCTCTACAGGTTCCACTCCCTTTGAACTAGTTTATGGCAGAAGACCTCCATCCATAATTCGATATTTACAAGGGGAAACCAAGGTAGAGGTTGTGGAAAGGGAATTGATTGATAGAGATGAGGCATTACTTCAGCTGAAACATAATCTTCAGCGCGCTCAAGACTAGATGAAGAAATTTGCAGATCGGAAGCGGACTCCCTTATCCTTCTCGGTGGGGGAATGTGTATTTCTAAAGCTTCGCCCACATAAACAACTTTTAGTGGCCCGGCGAATTAACCAAAAGTTAGCAGCCAGGTACTTTGCCCCATTCCAAATTCTAGAAAAATTGGGGCCTGTTGCTTACAAACTTCAACTTCCACAACAATCGAGGATCCACTCGGTTTTTCATGCGTCTCAACTAAAGAAAGCAGTTGGCCATTATGCAGTGGAAGCAAACTTGCCAAAAGGTATGGAGGTCGAAGTTGAGGATATGGCAGAACCGGATTCTGTCCTAGCTAGCAAGGTTGTTACCAAAGAATGACACTCAATTCGGCAATGGTTGGTTCATTGGAAGGGTAAGCCAATGGAGAATGCTACTTGGAAAGATGAAAGTGTTCTTCGCAGCCAATTTCGTCATTTCAGCCTTGAGGACAAGGCTGCTCTTATAGGAGGGGGCAATGTTAGGGCCAATGACAATAATAATACTAAGCCTAGGATATGGAGAATGTATTCATGTAGAAAGAAAGAGGGAGCTGTAAGGAATGAAAAGAATGATGTCAGAGTTTGTTAGTAGGGGGCTGATGGGGCATTAAGGAATAACAGAATGTATTAGGGGGCAAGAGAATGTACGAGGGGCAGAGGGGAGAAATAGGAGGGCAGAGGAGAGAGAGGGGTCATTCAGCAAGCTAGGAGTGAGAAGTGTCATTTGGACAGAGAGAGAAATTGTTCTTTCCCTGAGGAGCAACTCTTGCTCTGGTATAGTAAGTGATCCTCGGATGACTTGTAATAGCAATATTTTCATTGATTACTATCAATAACATACTGATCTCTAGCCTTTCAAGCTAGAGTTTGCTAACATTGGTTCGACCTGCCGGATACCAATTGTGGGGGAGACGATCCTTTGTTTTTTCTGAAGACTAGTGAAGTTAGAAGCAACTCACCTTGATGCCACCTAAGATGTCTGATAGGGTAGTCGTATTGGAATCTCGTATGGCTAACTTGAAGGCTGGAGTAGAAGAAATTCAGTCATCCATGCGAATGGCTATGGGAGAAATGCAGCGATCCTTGCTGCTGGAGATGAGTAAAATGTTGGGTAATAGGCCAGAGGAAGGACAGGGGAGTGGAGATGCGTCAAGAAGGGGGCCAAATGTTGGTGGGGTGAGGAACTTAGGCCCTGGGCAATCCCACACGGTGGAGCACTCCGATGATACCATGGAAGAATATAGGATGTCAGTCCGTAAGGTGAAGTAACCCATGTTTGATGGGTCAGACCCTGTAGGGTGGATCACGAGAGCTGAAGTATATTTTGAAGTTCATAATACTTCGGACCCGATTAAGATGAAGCTAGCCCTTCTGAGCATGGAAGGTAACACCATCCATTGGTTCAACCTGTTGCGGGAGACAAAGGAAGAGTTGAACTGGGAGGGGTTTAAGCGAGTCCTTATCGATCGTTATGGAGGCCGGAGGTTTGATAACCCTTCTGAGGAGTTGTCAGACTTGAAGCAGACGGAGTCGGTGGAGGAGTATGTCGAGGCTTTCGAATTTATCTCGTCGCAAGTAGGACGATTACCTGAGGAACAGTTCATGGGGTATTTCATGAGTGGACTGAGAGCTGATATTCGGAGAAGGGTATGTACTTTCGGACCAGTCAATAGGTATCAACTGATGAAGATAGCTAGGGCGGTGGAGGAGGAGGTGAATGGTGAGCTCGAGAACGTCGATGGAGTAAGGCTTCGCATGCACAGGTGGTCTTCGCACCGAAGGAGCCCTTTTAGGGGTAACTTCCGGGTCAACCCGACCTAGCGCGACCTGGAGCCTCCAGACCCGACGGGTCAGGAACGATTTGAGAGCGGTGTCGGATCGGGGAGAGGTCACGATTTCTCTAGGGCTCCATCTGAGTTCCAGGCGCAGCGTGGGATGGTCGTCTCACCCACGGCGACTCCTACCAGGTGACCCGAAGGTGACAAGAGGGGACCGGCGGAGAGGAACAGAGGGGTGCGCCATCTGTCGTACCAAGAACTCATGTACCGAAAGGCCAAAGGCCTGTGTTTCCAATGCGGTGAGCGGTTCCATCCTCTTCACCAGTGCACTGAAAAACAACCGCGACTGTTGATATTGGATGACAGTGAAACCTTGGATGCAAATGGAGAAATCATAGCATTGGAAGCAGAAACTGAGGAAGGGTCGTCAAGTGGCACAAGCTATAGGGGAGGATGCATGCGTGGACTGGAGTCTTTTCCCTCACTTCAGCCTTGAGAACAAGGTTGCTCTTCAAGGAGGGGGCAATGTAAGGATTCTTCAGGGGAGAGAGAGAGAGAGTCATTCTAGAAGAAAGAACAGTGGGCAGGAGGGCAGTTAGGTAAGTTGAGGTGGCTAATTAGTTAGGCGTAACAAAATGTACCTAGAGAGGAGGGGGTATAAAGGGCTAGCCAGGGAAGGGAGAGGCAGGCAAAAAATTAGAAGAAGAGAGAGACAGAAGGATTCACACCTTCTGAGGAGCAAATCTGCTTTGGTTAGGGAAATACTACACTACTATTCAGTAGTGATAAGTATTTTACAGATACATATAGAAATAATATAGAAGAACTCTAGTATTATAAGTTTAGAGTTCTAACAAATTGTCTACTGGGAAATTGGAGAGAGGTGATGGAGAGGGAAGTGTCACTAGAGGCAGATGTGAGAGACGAGCATTTGAGGGGGAAACACAAGAAGCGTCCTTATTTTTTCCAAATATTCTAAACTGGATTTCCCGAAATACGATGGAATCAATGACTCTTTTCGTTGGATTAACAGATGTGAGCACTTCTTTAGGCATCAAAACACACTTGAGGAAGATATAGTTGGTTTGGCATCTTTCCATCTTGAAGGCGATGCTCAATTATGGTTCCTGAAATTGGAGAGGGGCGGCAGACTAGCCATTACGTACGATGCTTTCAATCAACAATGTAATCTACATTTTGGGCCTCCTATCCAAAGTAATAAATTGGAAGAATTGGTTAAACTTAAACAAACCGGTTCAGTAGAAGATTATCAACATCAGTATGAGCAAATTGTCGATTAGAGCCAATTCATTGACGACAAAGCAAGAAGTTCAGATTTTCTTAATTGGGCTGCAGTAATATATTGCTGTCGAAGTGGAGTTACACTAACCACCAGATTTAACGAGTGCGATGAGCCTTGCTCAATTGTATGAAAGGCTACGTAATCGCAACAGAGGAGAGTCTTTCAATGTAAAACGAACAGGCTCGATTCAGTCGCGCTCTCCTTTTGTGAAGCGATTTAGCCAAGTCTAATTATGGTCGTTTAATGACTATAACAAAAAAGCTCTAAGAACTTGTATTTTTAAATCAACATGGTGGCAAATTAGCTCTAAGGTTTGAGATGAAGGGTGGCGCCTCATAAAAAATGATGACACTACTCAAACTTTGAATCCTAATGTACACTGTCCTTCTACCGCATTAATATACATGTTGAAACTATTTAATTTCTTACCTCAGTAAGTAATGTAAATCACTTAAATAGAAAATCAAGCAATCCTATACTCATTAAGACATCTTACATTCACTAGGAATAAGAGCATAAAAAGCGTTATACAGTTAGGAAAGTCCTCCTTCCATAAGCTGCATTATGTAATCTTAAAATGGTATCAGAGTTTGCGCTAATTCGACATTGGGACTCGCATAGATTTCTAGTCCGGTGATTCCCAATAGAAATTCCAACCTACAAACTTAATGCTCCAAATCTCCATTCCTAGGCGTGAGGTAGGTATTATTAAGATATCCCACATCCATTAGAATTAAGGGCATAAGAATCCTAAGAGGCCCCTCCTTACAAGGTGCCTTTTGGGGATCCTATATTACTTTTCTGCAATAAGCAAAGTGTCTAGCTAAAATGAAGGAAACCACTATGTTTAGTGTCCTTTTATATCCATATACAACTTATACATACAAAATAGTTAAGGAACCAGCTACATCTTACAAAAAAAATTTAAAGGAGCAAACTACGTATTACAAAAATTTCAAACTGTCATCAATGGCACACGTTATTGTAATACAATTTCATGTACATTTACAGATATTATAAGTCTAGAAGCCCATAAAATACTATAATACTAGTAAAGGACAATTTGTTTTTCAAGCCAAACATTTACATTTGAAACCAGAAGAAGAGTTCTTGTTGCATCCACTAAGTTAATTCTTGTCACAAATTAGGGATAGGATATAGATTGTAGGATTGATCATACCCTAAATAGTGTTGATAGAGCACTATTTGATCAAAATGGTGTGGCCGAAAGAGAAAATCGTCACCTTTTTGAAACTGCTAGAGCACTCAAATGAATGTTCCCAAACCATTTTGGGCCAATGTGGTCTCCACAACCCATTTTTTGATCAATGTATGGCTTTATCTATTCTTATTGGTGAGATTCCTTATGATGTTTTTTCCCCTACTAAATCCTTGTTCTCTCTTACACACCAAAATTTTGGCAATATTTGTTTTATATGTGAAGTTCATCCTTAGGCCATTAAGTTATATCTAAATCTTCAAAATGTATATGTTTGGGCTACTCTTGTTTTTTAAAAAATATCGGTAGTATTATCCAACTCTTAAGAAATAGCTTGTGTTTGCCGATATTACTTTTTTCAAACACATTCCTTTCTTCCCTACTTCTTCAATGCCTGAAAAGGAGGATGATGATGATCTGTTAGTTGAAGAGATCACCTATTAGACTACTAATATTATCTCTACACATAAACAACCACCGATCCATTTAGTCCATTCTCCTAGACGAAATCATCCTAACACAAGTTCTATACCTATTTACTCTTCAACATCAAATCCAACATCCAATAATCTTCCAATTGCCCTTGCAATGGTAAGCGTCAATGCACTTATTCTATTTCCTCTTTTGTTTCTTATGATTATTTGTCTTCCTCTTCATGTTCTTTGGTTGCCTCACTTGGCTCTATGTCTCTCTCGAAAACTGTTCATGATGCTTTATCTCATCCTAATTGGCATAATGCTATGATAAAAGAGATGAATGCTTTAGATGCTATTGGTACATGGGATTCAGTGAACTTACCTATCGAAAAGAAGGCTATTGGATATAAATGGGATTTTGCAATCAAAATCAATTCTAATGGATTAGTGGTTGAGCTTAAAGCATGACTTATAGCAAAAGGCTATGCTTAGACTTATGGTATAGATTATTCTAATACTTTCTCACTAAGCTAACCTATAATCATCTATTCATTTCTATCACATCTACTTATGATAGGCCATTACATCAATTAGACATCGAAAATGTCTTCTTACATGTTGACCTCCAAAAGGAAGTGTTAAGCAAAATGATGAGGAGGATTATAGAAAAGTTTGTCATCTTTGAAAGCCCCTGCATGGTTTGAAACAAAGTACACATGCCTGGTTTGGAAAATTTAGTCAAGCACTAAAAACGTATGGAATAAATAAGAGCAAGTTGGATCAATGAATCATCTATAAACATTCTGCATATGTGATTATTCTCATTATTATGCATGATATCATCATTATTGGAAGTGATGATATGGCATTTCATTATTAATATTCTTTCTTCACAATCAATTTCACATAAAAGATCCAAGAGCTTTGAAATATTTTCTGAGAGTAGAAGTAACGTGAAGCAAGAAAGGCATTTTCTTGTCTCAAATGAAATATGCACTTGATATATTAACTAAGACCAAAAAGTTAGGAGCTAAGCCATGCAATACCCCAATGCCCCCTAATTTATAACTCACCAAAGATGGAGACCTGCTTGAAGACTCTAAAAGCATAGATGATAGAATGAAAAATTAGGCTATCTTATAATAACTCACCCTAATATTGCATATTCTATCACTATTGTAGGTCAATTCATGATTTCTCCATCTGTTCATCATTGGAGTGCCTAGAACGGATCTTGTGTTATCTAGAGGGAGCTCCCGGACTAGGGATAGTATATGAAAATCATGGACAAAATCACATCGAATGTTTTCCAAATGTTGATTGGGCAGGTTCTAAGCTCAATCAGAAATCTACTACTGGCTACAATGTCTTTGTTGGAGGAAATTTAGATTTATGAAAAAGTAAGAAGCAAAATGCTGTATCTAGATCTAGTGCAGAATTTGAATACAGAGTTATGGCACAATCAACGTATAAGATAATGGGGATATATCAACTATTATCTTAAATTGTTCTAAAAGCCTCAATATCAACAAAGTTGTGTTATGATAATCAAGTTGCTTTACATATTGCTTATGATCATGTATCTCATTAACGAACTAAACATATTAAAATTGATTATCACTTTAGTCGTGAAAAAGTGCACCAAAACTTAAACTCTACAGGATATGGCAAAATTGGAGAATTACTCGAAGATATTTTCACAAAATCCCTAAATGGTGTTTTAGTTGATTATATTTGTAAACAAGTTGAGCATGATTAATATCTATGCTCCAACTTGAGGGGGAGTGTTAAAAATTATTGTAAGATACAGATTGTAGAATTGATTAACCTATCCCTAGATTATATGGATTACATTCCCTAATTAGTATTAATACAATTCCTTCTCTTCTAAATTACAATTCTCAAGCTGCAACCCTGTTTGTGATTCACAAAACATTCATAAATGCATCAATGGATTCAATCTAATCATTTTCTTACAGCATAAGCCAATACTAAGGAAAAATGATGAAAACTGTATAAAAAATTCCATTAACTCGTGCTATTTAAATAGCTACACATGTTTCTACCTTTGAGCCAATATATGATTAGGACGCTAAACCTAAGTCTATATCACTAGCATGTTTTAATGGCTTCAATTCTACAAGAAGTGCTGTTGTAATATTTTCAAAATATACCAACTTTCCTTAAGTTGTTGAAAACCAAAGCAACAAGTTTCATGTTTCTAGCAAGTTAAAGTCCAACCATCTTTCTGGCAGTCAAAAGCAGCATCAAGAAAATGTTAAGAATGGTAATGTATTGAGAAATCCATCAAAGCATGTTAATTAGATTTTAATAGATGGATCTACTTTTAAATTGAAATACTTCCCCGATGAAGTCTTGATGCATTTGATTCTTTTTTCTGTGGTCAACTCTTCTCTAGTTGTCGAAAATCAAACAAACAATTTCTTGTTTCTAAGCAAGTTAGCAACCTCCTTATATTGCTGTGCATTTAACAGAAAACATCAATACAATTTACAATTTTGAGTAATGGAACTTTCTCTTTTCGAAGTTTTAAGATACAACTGCTTTTTGCTGATGTCTTATTCCTTCATATATATACAGTAACAAGACTTAAAATTGATCTTTGACCTTTTCATTTCTCTCTTTTTTTTTTGGATAGTGTAGAAGGGATTTGAATATTTGACAAGACTTTCGTGATTATTGACTAGTAAAATTCATTATAAATAGCAGGCAACTTCACTGAACCAGAAAACTTTAAATGCCAGCATGCAAGTTTTCTGCAATTTTAAGACAACCTCAATCACTCGAACTCAGGACATAAAGAAGAGGCTTGTTAAAGTAAATTCCACAAAGTACATTTGATTTCCCATGTAGTCCAAATATGATAAAGAATAACAATGTCAAAATACGTGAATATTAGACAAATTTTTTATTGGTCCATGGGAAAAAAGTAAACTTAGAAAAACGGACCAAATTACAATAAATAAAGATAAAAAGCAGCAGTAAAATCAAATAAGCTAAAATATTAGCCAAAGGAACAATCAACTAACCAGCCAGTGCCTAGTAGCAAAGCAAATATCCAAGCGACTTATCCACCACCTGATTTTGAACCAAATATTCCTTCCATCTCCAAGCTTCAGAAACCTCAAAAAGAAGCAAAAGACGAGCCAAGAAAGTAGCAAAACTAGCGTTGCCTCCAAGAAAACTGCCTGAGACTGAGTAAACTTCCTGATGGAATCAAAAGCGAAGATGGTTTCGGGAAAAGATAAGGTATAGTAATCAACACCAGTATTAGTTACGATGTCGGAGCTTGCGGTGAACAATCCGCAGCTGTTAATAGTTCGGTTTAGCAGGAACCCAGGTGGGCAAGCGCACTGCGTCCCATTATAGGTGATCGAGTTTTTGGGACATAAAGTAGTCATCTTTCACCATCTATTTCTGATTCACATTAGAGAAGAATGTCACAGTGACTTCTTCAAGACACGAATCTACACAAGGGTGGGCTTACTTTTTCCGGGTGCGTGTCTTTATAAACGAGAAGACCGACCAAGGTTTGTCTTTTTCTATTTTGTAGTTTCGGTTGGACAGGGACAGCAATCAGAAACTTGGGTTTACAACGCAAATGATGCAAAGTTAGAATCTCGCGGAAGCAAGGAATGTGATTTTTGTGGTTGTTTTAATCCAACAGAGGTGGTCAGGCCATCGAACTCTTTTGAAAGTATTGGGACTACCGACAACATTAATTTCTTAAAACCAAATATATTGAGGATTTTAAGACAAAGGCATGACCATTTTCAGTGACAGCTTGCCGTCGTACGCACGCAACGAAACAAATATTAGTTTTTTTTTTCATAAAAAGAAAAGAAAACACTGAAAGCTAAGTAAGTCGAGGGAAGCTGATCTTCGACAAATCCTCTACAAGGAGACTATGGCACCCTGAGAGTAGAACATTAAAATACGTGACGCCGATGTCGTTCTGGCGGGCTGAGTCTACGAGCTAATCCGCGCATCTGTTGCTCTCTTTGTAGATATGACGATGAACAACAAACCAGTTCCGGTTGAGGAGTTCCCGGATACCTATAACAAGAGGGTTGCTCGTCTAAAAGCGAGAGGTCACAGAGGATAGGAGCTGGTGCACCCCTATTGAATCCACTTTCAGCACAATCCGACGGTAGTCCAATCTTCAAGCGACGAATAGACCTATGTATACTGCCCAGAGTTTCGCTGACTGCGCTGAGCATCATCCTATGAGCTGGGAGAACCCACCTCACCAACTACCGTCATTATTGCTTATAAGACCTCCAGCTGAAGTCGTGCACTGTGAAGGATTACAAGCCACATCCGTGTTCAGCTTGACCCAGCCTTCCGGCAGTCGACTCCAACTGATCTGGTGAACCCGGCGTGTGCGAGAAATAGTGTGGCCTAGGTTGTGTCGGTCTCCTGTCATCTGAACCTGATCTGCAAAAAACAATATAAGAAATAAGGGTGAGGTGGGTCGAACAAAAGTAGATTCAAAAATGGATTTGTTCCTCCAAATCTAAAAGAACCAGCAGGTCAATCCAAAAATCAGTGCCCACTCCTGGCCATGCACGCGCCGGCAGTGGAGTAGGTTGTTATGCAACCAATCACAGGTGGGCAGAGCAAAGGCGGACGAGGTAACGAGGTCCGAAGGAAAAATGTCCCACACTCGGCGAGCGAGCGAACAGTCGCGAATAGCATAAAGAGATGATTCTTCCTATCCGCAATGGGGACAGGTACTGTCTGCGGTGAGATGATGTCACATCCTTTGTTGATTACTAAGCAAGCGATCGCGCGCTAGAAACCATAAAAAGGTGCGCATCCGCTGAGGCCCCGACCACTACCAGATGGCCCTCCACACCCCATGCGGAGTCTCAGTCGTGGGACTCATCAGTAGGTCGTATGCAGAAGCAACTGTAAATTGCCTGTGATCAGTGGCTCCCCAGACGATCTTGTCAGCACCCTGGAGAGGGGAAGAAGGAAACAGGCTAACTATAGAGCTGCAAATAAGGGGGAGAGGAGCCCCCTTAAGACAGGCAAGTTCCATTGTCCCGCTGGATCTACATAGTGACGAACACTGATAGACTGAGTAGAATGGGAAAGGAGAGGGTCAACCCCCGGGACCCAAGGGTCGAGCCAGAAACGCGTCGACGTGCCATTGTCGATTCGCCATTGCCGACCTTGCATAACGAGATGCCAAGTTGCCGCAATACTCCGCCACACCATCGAACCCCTGGAGGAATTGAGGGAGGACGGAATGCATTGAGCATTAAAACCATATTTGCCAGAGAGTACCTGAACCCATAAGGCTTGAGGATTGGATAACAAGGTCCAGTCGAGTTTAGCCAGGAAGGCGTCGTTCATCTCTCGAATCCTCTGGATGCCCAATCCCCCATGGGTCTTAGGATGACAAACGTCCTCCCAGCTAACCAGGGGAATCTTGGACCCATCGTGACGCGAGCCCCACAAAAATCTCCGAATAGCTTGTTCAAGCGCATCACACAAGCCACGTGGTAACTTAACTGTCTGCATCGTGTAGCTCGGGATGGCCGCGATGACCGATTGCACCAAGGTGACCCGGCCAGCAAAAGACAAAGTGGAAGGGGACCAACCCGACAATCGGTCAACAAAAGATAACTGCGCATTTTTCAATTCAAATGCGGACAAAAGACTGGTTCGTTTACAACTGCAACAATAAGGAATGGCTTGGAGAAAAAGAAGTTTGAAAATTTTGATGATTTACTCCAGAGTTCAGAAGGATAGAACTCGGAGTCTGAAGAGCGACAATTGGAGACACAACAGACTAATCAGCAAATCTTAGCCTTTATTCAGAGATATAAAAAGGGTATTAACTATATTTTTATCTTTTCAACCTTACAGATGCTGAATATTTATCTTATGTTATTTAGGAGTTTTGATGTTGTTCCTTGACTCTTTCCATAGAATCCTGCGCATTACACACAGCTAAGAAAATTTTTTAATTCTCGATGTTTACACCATAAGAAAATGACAAATTATAAATTATTGACCCAAAAAATCTGTAGTAAATTAGGGACTGAAATTAATTTTCCGTCAATAAAATTGTCAAAAAAATAGTTTTTTAGGACGGAAAAAATATCTGTCAATAAAGGTGTGGGGACTTGCCCAGCTCAAGCGATGATTAATTTAAGTGTGGATGGCTTAAAGATGTCTTCCTATAGATGAGACCCTCCTAAAATACCTTGTGACAACCAAAAAAAAAAGGTGTGGAAAAATTATCCCCGAAATTTTGCCGACAAAATATAACAACGGAATAGTAAAGTATGTCGTAAAAATAAACAGCAATGTTTGGCAGAAAAATATGCATCAGTAAATTACCGACAGAAACTGCTTCCGTTGATATTTTTGGTTTTTCATTTAAATGAAAACAATTTCGTTTAGTTTAAAACCAAATGATGTCGTTTTGGTTTCAGCTTAAACCTACCCAAAAACCTATCCTCCTTCCCCAACGTCATTTTTTCTTCTTCCTTTGTTTTTTATCGCCGTAGCTATCGGTCTTCTCTCTAGAAATCATCATGCATCTTCCCAAATCATCGTCCATCATCATTCGTCTTCAGTTATACGAGTTTTGTAGTCCATGGTGCTTTGCTTTCGGGTTGATTTTGTCTACGAAAAATTTCGTTGTAAATGATTATATATACGAACGTCAGTTTTGTTTTGATGGAATATGGGTATTCCGCGTTTTTTGAGTCGTGGTTAGTTCATTTGTTGTTTAAACATGGAATGTTGGTGAATAATAGACATTGTAAAAAAAGGTTAACAAATTATTATGGTACTATGGTACTCAAACACCATGTCATGCTTTTGTTTTGGATTATATCCTTAGTTTTAGGCCCAAACAACAAAGTTACATTTACAGAGAGAGATTTTTTGCATATCATATATCTTTCTCATTTTCAAATGGTGGGAAAATCGAATCTCTTACTTCCCATTTGATTAGTCCTGCCATTTTCATATGCATCAATAGTTACCTCCTTTTTATTTGGAACTGACTTTGTCTTCAATGGTATGCATTTAGTGCGTGTTCCTTCAATCTCATTTTCTTGCATTTGCAATCGGGAAGTCTGGCTGTGTAAACATAAATAGGGTGAAGTTAATTAACTATCCACCAAGAAAAAATATCGTGACAGTAGAAAATCCTATAAAATGAAACTTATTTAGTCAGGAATCGAGCACAAACTAAATATGAAAATGAGTTGAGCTTCAGAAGTTAGATCCCTAAGTTCAAACTGCAGGATCGTGCAAGTGTTGGCGAGCCTTGGCTAATGCTTGACACGCAAGTTGATACGAGGAAGGCATGTTGACGAGAGAACAAGGCGAAGTCTTGCAAGTTAGCGAGTAAAACTTGAGGAACTTGTGAACTAGGAGAGAGATGCGGGAAGTATCGATGAAGATCTCGAGAGTAGGCGAGATTCGATACGTGTAGGCACACGTAGGCATACATTGGCCGAAATCTTCGATGAGACGTAAGATTCGGATGCAAGGCCTCACGGAGTTGGAAAACTAAGTCATGCGAGACCCGAGAGTGAACAAGAAGGCATGCGAAAGCACAACGAGGCGCCTAAACAACTAACTTCGATAAGGTAGGTCGGAGGTATGTAAATGGGCGAGATTTTTATACTAACTCGGATTGTGACTTGTGACTTAGCTATGGAGCAATGAGACTGCACTATGAGGGAGTTTGATCATGGAAGATGGACTTATCCATGAACGTGCATTGATAGTCTTATGTGCGATAGGCCATAGTCAAAACACTAAGGCAAATGTGGGCGAGTGGGATCAGACTTGGTGTGAATTTTAGTAGAGCATCGAACCTTGTGGAGATTGACTGGACCTAGGCTAAGGACTTGACAAACTAAGGACTTGGCTATACTCGGATGGATGGACCACGACTAACGGACTTGTTGTGGGAAGCATTGGATTATATCAGTGTGCTACTAGGCTTCGGCGAGATCATATTGCATCATCAACGGATAGAGATCACGGGGAGATCTTGGATGATGTGGCGATGACTGTGGGTTAGAGTTGCATTGAAACTCAACATCTGAAGATAATGAAGATCTTCGCGGATAAGGATGTTAGTGTTCTAGATAAATGTAAACTCTATCTTATGTTATCTTGTTAGATTCTATCTTATCAATTAGAGTCCTATTTGCATGGGGTGTCATCTAATTGGTTCATGTAATCTTATCTAATAAGGATAGACATGATCTTAGGTAGTTCAGATTTAGTGGGAATCTGTGACTCCAAGTTAGGATGCCTATATATAGCTCATTCGAGCTTTTCTCTTCTCATTCGATCAGAGAGAGCATTCTTTGTATTCTTTTGAGAGAAGTTTATAAACTTGGTCTTTTGACCGTATCTCTGTGTGTTTTCTTGTTGCCTATGTTCTTATTGCTTTTATAGCATTGTTTCTTCGAGTGTGTGTGAAGTAAACACTTTGAGGGTGGGGAAGGTTGAGTCTTGCTTTAACGGATCTAAGTGAGATTGTCGTACAAAGGGGGTGAGCAAGTAACTTCGGTTGTAAGTTTGAGTCTCCAAGGTTACCTTTGTAACAGCCCCTACCTAAGCAATATTTAAGTAGGCAAAGGTGATGGCATTCCCAGAGATCTCTTGAATTAAATTCTTGACTGTAAGAATTTAATTATGGAACTTATGTCATGGTGTTCGAGTACTGTAGTAGTAGCATTTTTGGTAAATTTATTCTTAGGTTTGTGGTAGAAAGAGAAGTTGAAAAGTTCAAAGTGAAGGTCCCATATCGTTTAGGAATGTCCAGTTATATGTTTATGTTGCTTATATATAAATCTATCCTTAATGTTTTTGCACTTATCAATGCAAATCGACTTAAGAATATACTCTAAAAATTTATTAACAAGTTCGAATCAAATAAACAAAAATTAAACTAAATAAAAATTGATCTATTGATTCCTTCTTTGATAAATTCGTAATTCAATGAAGAAATAAGAATTAAAAAAGAAACTTTAATGACTCTTAAATAAAAATATCTCAAAAATCATCTTAAATTAATAATAAATTTGATTTTTTAGTGATTAGATTAGCTTTTCAATGGTATCGTCCTTAATTTTTATATTTTTGTTTATTGTATTTCTTATAGGCCATGTTCTGTAGGTAAGAGCGTTGAAAATTATCTACCTCATTCATCTTTTTTGTAGTTTGCAATTGTCCTTCTATCAAGGTAAGTCGAACAACTAAGTAATGTCTACAGTGTGATCAATTTTGTGTTGTTCTTTGCAATTTTACCTTTAACAATGATTGATGAGATTTTAAGCTGGGGTTTAATAGACTAAATATTTATGTTTGGGCATTGTTTAAATTAAAAGATAAAGACTTAAACTTGTAGGTGATTAATTCAAACTTAGTATTAACTTAAGAAATTCATATAATTGACATGACAATTCTTTACATAATAAACCCCTAGGATGATATATAGACTGGAAATTCATAATTCAGCTACCATGAGACTTATTAGTGAAAAGTCCCACGAGCCTATGAGTCACAGTGAGAACTTGCTTTCTCAGTTCATATGGTGTAACATTGCCACATATCATAGTGCTTATTGAAAATCAAACTTTAGAATTCAACTTGTAGGTGATTAATAAAAACATAGTTATCTTAGTTTTGTATGTTGTTGTTTGGAGTATTGTTAGAATGATTGATGGCTAGATGTATGAATTACATAAGTATTTACTGTATGCCAAATGAGTTTGTATAATTAAGGATGATTTGAGGCATAATAAACCCCTAGGATAGTATATAGCTTGGAAACCCATGATGCAGCTCCCATGAGGCTTATTAGTGAAAATTTTCACGAGCCTAGAACGAGAATTTACTTTCTTGTTTACAGGTGTAAACAATGTCATATACCATAATGCTTGGTTAGGATATTGCTTTATTTAACTGATACTCACATATGTTCAATTTGTATAATTGTGAACTCTTATAATAGGATAAGTTGGTTTCAATTTAGAAGGGGTAAAAAGCTTAGGGGACGTTCTGTAAAATAAAGATGAAATGTTTTGAAAGCTTAGAGGAAATGAAGGATACTAACTATGAAATCACTTTTTTAAATAATAGTTTTGCATAAATGAATAATGTTGATAGATCTTGGATGAATAGACGATTAACACTAGATGGTCTCATTTGTTGAGGGAGTTGAAGTTTTTATTCACTATGCATGTTCTCAACCTGCAAATATAGATGATCCAAAGATCAGATGTCCATATAAAAAGTGCAAACATATTTGTTTTCTTCCTATTGATGAAGTGAATACCCATTTGTTAAGAAAAGGGTTTGTTCCCAATTATTATGAGTGAACACGACATATGGAGCCATTAATTTGTAACACCTTAAAGGGTAATGAAGTAATCTTTTCAATAAATATGAATGGGTTTGAAGGGGGGATTGGATTTATAACAAATAATATGGGTGCAACTGAAAATCTTTAAACCGAAATGGCTTATAATGCAACCAGTTATACTTTTTAAGCAAATATAAAAAATCTTGAAGAAGAACCAAACCTACATGCATTTTTTTTTTAACTTGTTAAAATTAACTAACCAAAAATTATGGCCAAATTGTGAGACCATAACTCAATTATCTTCAATTGCTTAAATAATGAACATAAAGTCTAAAGGGCATATTTCTGATCAAAGTTTCGATAAAATTCTTGCTTGGAATAATGAATCATTGCCTCTTAATCATATAATGGTTGATAATTTCTACAATATAAAGAAACTTATTATAAGTCTTGGTTTACCAATTGAAAATTTTGATTGTTGCAATTTTGGATATATGTCATTTTGGGGAGATGATGTGGAATTACAAGAGTGAAAATTTTGTGGTCAATCTAGGTTCAAACTTAAAAAGTGTTCTATGAAACATAAATTATCCCTGAAAGTTGATGTATTACTTTCCGCTAACTCCGAGACTTCAAAGACTATATATCACTGATGCTACTGCATCTCACATGAGATGGCATAATGAACATGAATAGGAAAATGGAATAATGAGTCATCCATTGGATGCACTCATATGGAAACATTTCAATAACACTCATTTTAAGTTTGCAGTTGAAAGTCAAAATGTTAGGTTGGGATTATTGACAGACGAATTCTAACTTTTTGGTCAATTCGGCTAATAATATTCATCATAGCTAATCATAATTACTCCTTATAATTTGCCTCAATGGATGTGTATGAATAAGGGATATATGTTCTCAACAGAGATTGTGTCAGGTCCTACGAATCTAAAGCATAAAATTGATGTTTTCTTACAACCATTGGTTTCTGAATCGTATCATCTTTGGGAATTTGGTGTGGAGACATATGATGTGTTTCTTAGGCAAATTTTTTTGTTGAGAGTAGCTTTAATGTGGACTACTAATGATTTTTATGCATATTCTATGTTGTCTGGATTGAACATAATAGGGAAATTGACTTGTCCTTACTGTAGCAATGATTTTGATGCGTTTTATCTTCCAAATAAGGTCAAAACATCTTGGTTTGACTTCCACAAGAAATTTCTTCCTCTGATCATCCATTTAGACACAATAAACAAAAGTTCATTAAGAATAGGATGGTACAAATACCTCCTCCCCCTCACAAAGCTAGTGAAGAGATATTGCAGGAGATTGATGAATTAGGGTTGCTGAAAGTTAAAGAACTTGAAACTGAAGAAGTTAGTAGAAGCATTAGTAAAAACTTTGGTTAGAGAAAATGAAATATCTTATGGGATTTGTCAAACTAATTTGATGCATCATAATCTAGATATGATGCATATTGAAAAAATATATATTTGACAATTTGTTCAACATCATAATGAACATTGAGGGAAGGACAAAGGACAATGCAAAATCACGAGTTAATTTGAAACTTTTTGTGGACAGGATGAGTTATATAAAGATCTCTGCATCGGTAAATATTCAAAAGCATGTTACACTTTACAAAAGAAAATTTTCTGTGAATGGTTGAAAAGTCTAAAGTTTCCCGATGATTATGTTTCGAACTTGACAAAGTGTGTGGACATAAGGAAGTGCAAATTATCTGGGATGAAAAGTCATGATTGTCATGTGTTTATACAATGGCTAATTTCAATTACATTTCAGGAGTTGCTACGAATAAGGTTTGGGAAGCCATAACAAAATTAAGTTTATTTTTCAAAATTTTAACATCTTTTGAAATAAAGTTGGCTAAAAAAAAAAACTAGAAAGGAAATTTCCAGTTATCTTGTGCAAATTGAAAGGGATTTTTCCTCTAAGCTTCTTTAATTGTGTAGAGCATCTACCCATACATTTAGCACATGAGGCTAAATTTTCTAATCCATTTCATTATCGATAGATGTATCCATTTGAGAGGTAATTATAGTTAATATTTAAATAAAAATTATAACTTGTTTTAATCACAAAATTTACATAACCCTATTTGTAATGTGGGTATTTGCATCAATTGAAGAAACATGTCAAAAACAAGGCTAGGGTTGAAGGCTCAATTTGTAATGCCTATTTAGTGGAGGAAGCAAGTATATTTTGTTCACATTATTTTGAGTCACATGTGCACATAAGAGAAAGAAAAGTTTTTTATAATAATGAAGGGGGAGAAACGGGTGATATTGATGGTAACTTATCGATTTTCACATATTTAGGATAAACATATATATGTTCAACAAGAAGAATATTAACAATAGAAGAAATAGAGATTGCCCATGGTTACATTTTATTGCATTGTCAAGAGGTTCAACCTTTCGTGCAGTAACTTTAAGTTGATTTTGAAATAGATTATTTGAGTTTCCAAAGTTACTATTGTTCACAACTAATTATTGAGATACTTAAAATTGAGTACTCTGCATTGTGAGATTTAAGTGTGAATGGTTTGATCCAACTCCTAATGTTGGGACAAAACTGTACAACTTATACAATGTAGTTAAAATCAACCAGTAAAGAAGATTTAGACAATTTGAACCTTTCATGTTAGTGATGTAAGCGATCTAGGTGTATTATGTCCCTTTTCTTAGCTTATGATGAGATAAATCAAATTGCTTGGTCGTATTCAAAGTAAAACTTATAGGTGTTTTTGAATTACATGAAAAAAGAGCAAATAAGATAATTGAAAGTGAAGCGTTTTAGGAAGAAGTTTATACATTTGTAACATATGATGAGAATGAACCTTTGAACGATCCAAATAATAAATATGTTGATATTTCATATGGAGAGAATGAGGAGGACGAGAGATTTGAAGAGGAATCTAAGTGTGATTCTAATTATTTGGAAAAAGAAGATGATGATTTTGATTTACAATTAATTGTTAGTAGTGATTAATAAGTATTTGTAATAGAATATTATATGAATATATCTATTATTGCATCAATAATATATTGTTATATATTGAATTCATATTGTTCTATTACTGGAAAATTCAATAAAATGTGAATTGTAGGTTCAAAATATGTCACAAAAGAGAAAATAAGATATAATGTGACCAAAGTTTAGGTTACAACGATTTAGAGAAGCCAGTGCATTTTTAGCGAAGCGTCACATTTTGCAAATGTTACTGCACATCCAGATGAGGCATCACCTTTTGTATTTTTTGTTATACTATCCAGCAGCTTTAGTACACCATCCACCACCCATACACTGATAGAGATATCAGGGATAAACATTGCGGATGAAGGAGGCGACCTCCAGCCTAGGACTAAGGAATTGATGGAAGAACGTACATCATAATTGTCAATAATTTGTAAGTAAAATCCCTACAATTTTGTAATGCATGATAACACCATAGGTTTATACTGAAGTTTTAGGTTTTAATTTGAAAATTATCCAAAATAACTTATATATTACGTTAGTTCCGCCTGGAACGTGCTCAAGAAATATCTCATCCAAACTTAAGGAAAAGATAGATCTTGAGAGTTATATATGGAAAAATGTCTCTTAGTCAACAAATGATTTTTATTATCAAGACTTTGAGGTATATAAAATATATTCTTTAATTTTTTTAATCTAATTTTATACATTAATTAAATAAATATTGTCATTTTTAAGTACTTATTGTATGTTTTTCTTTTTCTTCCGAAAGAATTTTTTGGGATCTAAAATTTGATGTTGTAATTTATAATTTATGAGAGAGGTGAGCTCGTACACATTATAGAGACTTTCTTACTTCAATACATAAAAATAGTGCACGACTACCATATATATATGAAGAAATATGGAGTCGTTAGCAGCAATATTGGGTATCACCTGAGGGAATATCAATCTTAGAACGCAATTCTGCCAACAAATATGGACAAAAAGAGCCTACCTGTACATACTAGAGGATCTTTGATCCACTAGGAGCATGCATTTCAACTTGTAAATATCAAAATTTTACACTTATATTTTGATTTTGGTACTTTGATGTATGAAATTTAATTTCAATGTAATTTGATGTATGAAATTTAAAATGAAAGTATATGTGCATTATGGAGAATAATATTGTCATAAATGTCTAGTGCCATTAATGATTATGATGTTGAGTTTTTTTTTTTTTGTCTAATAGTAGGTATATATCATAAAATTAGAGGAAATTTTGTCAAAATTTTTGTAAATTGTAGTTTAATTATAATAATTTAATCTTATGCAGGAAACGTCTATAGGCAAGAAGCCTACACCACGCCAGTTTTTTAATATATTCATACCAAGAAGCATGATGGTATGACCTTCGTCAACATCCGATGTAGACAACTTCATTTATGTAAAATCTATACTTTAATATTAATTCTTAAAAATTATCACTTATTAACATAAACAATTATAATGATATGATCAAATACAAGAAACATCAAATGATAGCCATGGAAGGATTTTCTTGATGTAGAGGTTGGTAAGGACAACCATTGAAGGATTTTTGGCTTAGGTTCATTTGTAAACACATATTATTCGCAATCCATCACATCCATCATAGCTGGATTTGGTAGGCGGTCCACTTCAAATGAAAGAGTCCTTTAGCTTGAGAGCACGGTAGACAGGCTGACAACTTAATTGCAACAGTCGAGTACATAGCCCAACTCTATAATGAGGTGGATCGATTAAAGAGGAGAGACAATACCTCATCACAGCAGTTAAAGCATTTGCCTTCAACACTTGTATAAGTGAATGCATTTGATGTTTTGCTACATTTAAGTTTTTGTACAAATTCTTAATTTACAGTTAATTACAATGATTACTTATTCATGTACATTTTAATTTTTTATTATATTAACAATCAGGATAATGTTTACTTTATATCTATTAATCAATTTTATATTATTCACATAAATTAAATATACAAAAAATCATAAGATTATGAATAGAAAACACGGGTAAGAAGTGAGAAATGGAAGCAAAAATTTATTCAAAGTTAAATTTCATGACGGAACTACAATATTTTTCTAATTTGCAATGGGACTATAACATACCATTCCATCTCTAATTAGCGATGGAATAAATAAATCCATCGTAATTTATCGACGGAAGATATCACTCCGTTGATTAGAATTGAATGACGGTTAATGTTTTTGTCAGTAAGTTTGGCAACAAAAACATATATATATCCGTCAATAACTTTAGCGATGGACACACAATTTACCATCGACAAATTCACAGATGGAATATTTAAATGCCGCCCACAAAGTAGCGATGGGATTCTATAAATCTCTCAATAAATTTTCTTTAACTTACTAATGAAAATCCAAAAATTCGTCGCTAATGATATTGACGGATACCCAAGCTTCTATTGCTAAATTTACCAATGGCCATTTCTCCAATGTTTCTTTCCGTTGGTAATTTCCGTCACCAAATTTTTTTCCCGATGGAAAAGTTTTATTTTCCATCGGTAATTTCCATTGCAAAAACTTTTTTTCTTGTATTGTGAGGACTATGCTTTTAGGACAAGAGTGTCACCAAGAACCAAATTGTGTTTCTTTTCTAGAGTCACTTAATGTGATTCCAAGTTGGCAAGTTGTTGATCCCACTTTAAAATATTGAATTAGCGTTAAGTAGCATACAAATCCTCGAAACCTCTAAAAGCAAAAATAAAATTTTCAAGTAAGTTAAGTGGATCCCCCCACCCTTGTCAAGAGATGGTATAGTAATGACACTAATTATTGCTTTAACAAGTTGCATTACAGAATTTTGTTTATTCTTTTATGTCTTAGAAGATGTCACGATCGTTATAATAAGAAAGACTTGAGATGAATTCAATTGCGAGTGAAAATTGATAACTAGTTAAACACATAGATGCGGGTGCCTATCATCTTCTCTCATATTGTTGGCACTAAACATGACAACTTGCTACTTCTCAACTTCCATGAGAGATAAAAGATGATGAGTTACGGTATGTACACTTTGACATTGTTGCACAAACAGGAAAAATTGAGATGTTAAATAGAGAGAATAAAGAAAGAAAAGGAAAACGTTTATATCTATTAGGATACATTTTTAACAGCTACTAATGGCATGTAGAGTTCAATAGTAGTATGTTAGTTTCAGACGTGGATATAGGAATGCAATCATCATTAGTGGAAGGAAAAATAGTCAGCGTTAAGGAGTTATTATAATGAGTTACAAATCTGTTGTGAGTCGTTAAAAAGTTGTTTAGATTATAATGTAACAAACTAGATTCAAATACTTTCCAGCTCATTCAAAGACACTACATATACAAATACATTGTATTACTTCTTACATTTGAAGGTATATAATTCAACATATTCTTCTTTTTTCTGCATGGTATTAAAGCTAGTGCTCGATCCAAATAACAGTTATTTTCTTCTATGTGTTTTCATCCAAAAAGCTTAGATAAGCTATGGCTAGAAGGAGTTATGCTCAAGATTTACAACATTAGAAGAAGAAAGATCTAGATCTAATGAAGAGGAAAGGACCATAAATGTGGATCAAAGATCATATCTATACGTTGTGGACGCCACACATATCACGTGAGGAATACCATAGTACAATCGCAAATCAACAAAGAGTAACAATCCAAGTTTGATCCTTGTGAGTTTAGTGTTAAACGGGAAGAATTTAATTTCGTGGAAAAGATCCATGCTACTAACATTGAGTGAAAAAAGGAAAACATATTTCATTTTAAAGGATGATGTGCTAGATGTTGACGCAAATGAGTTTGCACGGTGGAAAGAATCTGATGATTTGATTTTTCTTCTTAGATCATAAATTCTTTATCAAGAGATTTGGCATATGTGTTTTTGTTTGCTCCTTCTTCTAGAGAATTATGGAAAGAAATTGAACAAAGGCATGGAGAGAGTAATGGCCCTCTTATTTCTCATCTTCAAAGGGAGATTTATGGATCAAGGCAAGGAAATCTTTCCATAGTGAATTTTTTTAACAAAATTAAGAGAATGTGGGATGACTATGTTGTGTTGAAACCTATAACAACATGTAGATGTGGAGGCTTACGAATTATAGCACAGGAGATTTTTCAAGAAGAGCAACTAATGCAATTTCTTTCAGGCTTAAAATGTTGAATTTGATTATGTTAGGGATCAAATTTTACTCATGGATCCTCTTCCATCAGTATATAAGGCTTATTCGATGCTTTTGAAGATTGAGAAGTAGAGAGATGCAACAATGGAAATACAAAATGACTTTGCCAAGGCTGCTACTTCAACTTCTAGATTTCAGAACAATCATTTTGACCATAATAATAACAAGAAAAACTCAAAAGCAAGCGAGAATAAAGAAGAAAAGTATTGTACATTTTGCAAGAAAGGGGGGCATGAAAGATCATAATGCTTCAGGTTGAATAGCTACCCTGAATGGTATAAAGGTAGGAAATTCATGAGACCTGGAAAATCTGCCATTCAGTCAAATCTGACTCATGAGGTATAGACACGATTGGAAGAATCAGATTCAGAATCATATATGGAGCAAAACTGCAATCAAGCTATACAGTTAATGGTGCAAAAAAAGGTTCAGAAAATTCTAAAAGGAAAAATGATGAAAGGTTGTGGATCATGTGGTGCTGACTTCACCGCATTTACAGGAGCCTATATAAGTAAATCCCACTCCATATCTGATTCTATAAGTTTTAAACCATGGATTATATATATTAAGGGGCAACAAGACATATGAGCAATTCATTGTCTCGTATGAAAAATATTGAAAAGCTACATTTTCTTAAGCATGTATATCTGCCAGATGGTTCAATCAAAATTGTGACTCACATAGGAGATGTAATTTTCAGTTCAGGGATTAAGATATCACAAGTGCTTTATGTGTGGCAATTTAAGCATAACTTGCTATTAGTTAGCAAATTACTCAGGGATCAATGCTTAAGTATCTATTTCTTGCCTAAGAATTGCAATTTATAAGACCAGAATTATGAAAAAGTGGTGACAGTTAAGATTTTGATCAATGGTTCATATTGCATTACTAATTCCTCATTTGATCATTCAATATTGCGACAATTTGGTAGTGCTTCCTATTCTATTTTTACTGTAAGTAATAGCCTAGAAGGCAGTGTTGAGCTCTGGCATAGTCGATTAGGACATATGTCCAAGGAAAAATTCAGGCATGTTTGTAATTTTCCCCATTTGAATAAGATGATTGTTTGTGATACTTGTCATAAGGCAAAGCAAGCTAGAAAACCTTTTTGTAATAGCAACACTCAATCAACAAAACCTTTTGAATTGTTTCACATTGACTATTAGGGGCCATATAAATGAAAATCCTTAACTGGTGATAGTTATATGTTAACCATTGTGGATGATTTCACTAGAGTTGTTTGGACAATTATATTTAGAAGTAAGGATCAGGTTGCTCATTTAATTGAAGGGTTTCTCAAACTGGTCTGCACACAATTTAATGTACATATCAAGAAGATTCGAACTGATAATAGGAAAGAGTTCATTAGGAGTAATACACAACTTTTTTTACACAAATTTGGTGTGATTCATCAAAAGACATACACCTATACTCCACAACAAAATGGGGTTGTTGAAAGAAGGCACAGGTCCTTGGTTTCTATTGCCAGGGCTTTATTGAAACAAGCTAATCTTTCAACCAAATTTTGAGATAAAGCTTTGCTCCATGCCACTTGCTTGCTTAATGTTTTACCTATAAAAGCGTTAAATTAGAAGAGTCCTTATCAAGTTTTGTATTTTTTTTTAAAACCTAATTATACTTAGTTCAAGGTTTTTGGTTGTTTGGGGTATGTGATAAATGTCAATCCTCATAAAGATAAGTTTGATAGCAAGGCTTTTCTAGTGTTATACTTGGGAGGATCTCTATGATAGAAAGAAAATATACAACATGGAAACACACCAGATTAGTGTGTCTCAAGATGTGAAGTTCTATGAGAAGGAATTCCCTTACCTGTCAAGTTACAATCACCCTCACCAAGATGAGAATGATCTCCAACCATCCACTATTTTACGAAATAGTTTTAATGTCGACCCATTACATATATCTCAACAAGAGGCAACACATTCAGAATCTGCTGAGAAAAGTGATCTTCATGGCTCACATATTCATACGAATGCACAATAGATTTCACAATTCTCATAATCATCTCACACAAATTCTCAGATAGCAGAGAATAGCAGTTCCTCAGTTGAAAGAAATTTGCCACAGCAGCCCATCATCCAAGATGTTGTGCGAAGACATTCAAGCAAACCACCAACTTAGTTTTCTAATTTTGTTGTTAATTAGATTCATACTGATGCTTCCACAGATGTCTTTCAATACATAGATGCTCACTTAACCTTCCTTGCTAATATTACAAAGATTCATGAACCAAGAACATACCACGAGGCATCAGAAGATCCAAATTGGATCAAACAATGCAGGAGAAATTGGAAGTTTTAGAGAGGAATCAGACCTAGCAGTTGGTTTCACTATCAAAAAGGAAGAAAGCTATTTCATCTAAATGGTGGTTTAGGATTAAATATGCCCCTAATGGATCAATTTTTTGATACAAGTCCAGGTTGGTAGCTTGGGGATATGATCAAGAGTTTGGTATTGATTATCACAATGGTTTTTCTCCTGTTACTAAGGTGGTCACAGTCAAGGTGTTTTTATAAATTGTAGCTTCAAATCATTGGCCAGTACATCAAATTGATATCAATAATGCTTATTTGCATGGGTTAATTGATGAGGAGATTTGCATGCTTCCTTCAAATGGCTACACCAAAGCAAATAAGAATCAAGTTTGTAAGCTTTGAAAGTCCATATACGTGTTGAAGCAGGTAAGAAGATAATGGAATAAAGCCTTTACTGACAAGTTTCTACAGATGGGATTTGTGAAATTAATACATGATTACTACCTCTTCACCAAAAATACATAAACAAGCTTTATAGCTCTTATAATCTATGTCGATGATATTCTTATTACAAGCACTTACATTCAACTGATTCAGAATGTGAAACAACAATTGGATGCTTGTTTTACTATCAAAGACATGGGAAAGGTCAAGTTCTTTTTGGGAATCGAAATGGCTAGATCACAGCAAGGTATTTAATTTGACTTGGTTCAAAATGCAGGATTATTGAATGCACAACCAATTACTAATCCTTTTCCTTCAGGGGTTCAACTGACTGTTGACTCCAGATAGTTATCGAAGGTTAGTGGGTAAGTTGTTGTATCTAGGTTTTACAAGGCCTGATATATCTTTTGTGACTCAACAATTAAGTCAATATATGAACGCCCCCACAAGAATTCAGATGGATACAGCCTTGCACGTTATTAAATACTTGAAGGGTACTGATACTATAGGGTTGTTTTATGTTACTGATAATGGCTTTGATTTGTAAGCCCACTGTGACTTCAATTAGGGGAGATGCAAAATCACTCGAATATCGATGACAAGATACTGTGTATTTCTTGGATCATCATTGGTTTCATGGAAATCAAAAAAGCAAAATACTATTAGTAAAAGTTCAGCAGAGGCTGAACATCGTGCTATGGCTACAACCATTTATGAATTAAAATGGTTAACATGTCTTCTTGGTGAATTCAAACTTAATCCTACCCTGCCTATACCTTTGTTCTGTGATAATCAAGCCGCTATTCACATAGCAACTAATCCTGTTTTTTATGAACGTATGAAGCATGTCAATATTGACTGTCACATAGTAAGGGAACACTTGGTTTCAGGTTTTATCAATACGCTTTATGTTTCTTCCTCTGGTTAGATTGTTGATTTACTTACCAAGCCTTTAACCTCTTCACAAATGCATTCAACATTAGCCAAAATGAAGTTATTTCAATGTACTTCATCTTGAGGAGGGGGTGTTGGTTGCAGGCGTGGCTATAGAAATGCAATCATCATCAATGAAAGGAAAAATATTCAGCGATAAGGAGCTATTACAATTAGTTACAAATCTATTATGAGTCGTTAAAAAGTTGTTTAGATTCTAATGTAACAAACTAGATTCAAATACTTTCTAGCTCATTCAGATGCTACATACAAATACATTGTATTATTTCTTACATTTGAAGATATACAATTCAACAAATTCTTCTTTTTTCTATATAGTAATAGAGATAAGTGGTAAGGAACTTTTAGTTAAGTGTTAATAACTATAATACAAGTGGAAATAGAGGCACGCATTAAAGCATAATTGCAAGTAGTAACTCTAATTCTTAGGATGTTGATTGTGAATCCCATTAACTGTAATTTAATGAACTAGTGATTAACCTTTACAATCTTAGTGTTGGACCCCTAAGTTGTGATAGTGGAATCGTGCAGGTATTAGCGAGCCTTGATCAATTTTTGACACACAGAACAACCAAACAAGGCAAAGACTTGCCAAAAGGCAAGGATGAAAAGGGGTAACATCAAGCGTTAGCATGCATTGGTGCACATTGACAGAAATCTTTAACGAGATACAAGATTTGGATGTTAGACCAAAAGAAAGCTTGAGACGGACATCAAGTGGAAGGTTAACTAGATCACACACGCATGATAGGAATGTGCGAGAGTTTCAAGATAACTTAGCAAGTAGATCAAGCATGGTGCGAGTTTGGAAGAGTTTCAGACCTTGTACGAGCTGACTTGACTAAAACTAGGTTCTTAAAGGACTAAGGACTTAGATAAACCATAACTAATAGAGTTGGCATGGGAAAGCATTAGATGGACCAGTATACTATTGTCTTGGATGACTCATCATCAACGAATAGAGATGAGGAGATCTTGGATGATGTGGCTAATAAGATCACAGTGGATGAACATCAGCTCTAAGTCATAAAGATCATGTAGAAGGATAATCTAAAGATAAAGAAGATTTTCGGGGATATAGATTGATCATTCCTAGATAAATACAATCTTATATCTTGTTAATGTGGTGTAACTTAATCCTGATTAAATGAGGATGTCATTATATTGGTTAGTGTGATGTAATATGTTAAGGACAAGATATGATCTTAGCTAGTAGAGTTATATTAGGATTCTAATTTGGTTATTTAAAAGTACCTATAAATAGCTCATTTTAGCCTTAATTCTCATATACTGAGTGTGGGAGACACAAAGATTGAAAGAACATCCTTTGTATATATTGAGGAAAGTAATAAAGGTTGGCATTTGTCATATCTCTTTCTTGTTTTTATTTTTTCCCTGAATATTTAGTTCTTTTGTAGTTTTCTTGCAAAAGTGTAAGACTGAAATACTACGAGAGCCATGAGGCGTTCAAAACAAATAGGTTGGTCGACAATCATGAGACAAGACTGAATCTTGCTTTATGGGAGCTAAGTAAGATTATCGTGCAACAAAGTTGACGCAATTAATAGAAGATAGTGCTTGAAGGAAAACCTTTGTAACACTTAGCTTCGTATGATCCACATATATTATTGATTTCAAGACATTGCTAATAATTTATTGGCATCTATATTATTAGGAAACCAATAATTCCTCTTTCATTTTGGCATGTCATATTATGTTGTTCAGGATCATAAGTTGAAGGTTTTAAAGTCTTTTTTCTACAGTACAATATCATGTGCCACTCAATCCCAAAATCACAAAATTGTTGCATAATCAAAGATACCAACTGTTACCTAATAATCATGAGTTGTGCACAAATCCAATTAATGGCCAACACCAACACAACTTATGTGTTACTAGGGATGGCGATGGGTAGGGTTCGGTTTGGGTATTACTCAACTCATATCCATGTCCATTTTTATGACTTAACCCATATCTATATCTATATCCATCGGTTTTTATGATTTACTACTCATATCTAAATCCATTGGATTGTTCGGATTTTTGGATATCCATTGAGTTGTATAGCACATAAAAATATAACTTCTAAATAGAAAATATAAATAGCAAATTTTTGTGAATGCTTCAAATCAAAATTATTTTAATAATAACAAGTCAAGATTTTGATTTATATGTCTTAAAAAATTATAAAATTGAAATAATAAAAATCATAATGTCTATTGCAAAGACAACATATATTTTTCACAATCAAGAATTGGAACAAATACTAAAATATCTAAAGCTTCAAATTATCTTTACGTAAACTCCACAACATTCAAAACTCCAACTCCATATCATTTGTATTATTATTATCATAAAATACGATGAAAAAGATAAGGACTGAAGAGTAAAGTGAGGATTTTAAAGTTATTTCTTCTCAGAAAATATTAATATTACATTATATTTAACCATAAATATTCAAGAAATAAACAAAAAATAGAGTTAATATAAAACGAGTAGAATATGGGTATCCATCGATTCGAGTTATCACTAGACTCATATCAAAATTCATATCCACATCTATTTTTTTAGCATCCATTTAAAATCTATTTTTTAGCTTCCATATTTATTTTTTCGGGTTAGGTATTGCGGATATTAATTGGGTTGAAAACCCGTTACCATCCCTATGTGTTACACTATATACATATATATATATTCTTTACTCCCCCTTACATATTCTGAGCACACCATTCCCCAAACAATGAAGCTTTTCTCCGGAAAACTTGGCTCTTCACCTTTCCTTGTTATTTTATGTGTCCTCGTAGCTAAATTCGTGCCCATATTTAATGCAGCAGACGAAGTGGTACCAAAGATTGGGAAGTTTCCTGCATTTTTCGTGTTTGGAGACTCGATAGTTGATCCAGGCAACAATAACTATATTGAAACTATTGCCAGGTGCAACTTCCTGCCTTATGGAAGAGATTTCATGGAAGGAAAGCCAACGGGAAGGTTCAGTAATGGAAGGATCCCCTCAGACCTTATAGGTACACCAAGCTAGAATTTTACGCACTCCTCAAATCCTCACGTTTTCTACCCTGATAAAGGTCACGAGATCCATATATACACACTCACACACAGTCACAAAGCTTCACATCAAGTTTGGCTCAAACTTCTCTCCGGCTTTTGTTCTTTCAAAAGCTTAACAGGTCAAACCACAATTTTTTTTCGAAATTTCAAGCTTTTACGTTGAATAGCTACTCATAACTGCTTCTTTAAGATATTCTTTGGCATAGATGATGAGAGAGGAGAAAACAAGCCGTCCAGATTTAATTAGCAGGTCCAACCACAAATTCTTTTGGAAAGTCAAGCTTTTACGTTGAATAGCTACTCAAAACTGCTTCTTTAAGATCTTCTTTGGCATAGATGATGAGAGAGGAGAATTAATGCATGCAAGTACTTGCACCAACCCTTATACTTCTCCCAAAGCATATTTCAGACAAGTAGGAAAAGTAAACTCCAGAAGGTATCAGATAAATTCAGCTGAGACGTAGCCACACGGTGAACTAGTCAAAACCCGACACAGTATCTCTAAGTCCGGCACAGTATTTCTATCGATTGTCTGGTCTGCTAATTTTTTCAATTTTCAGTGCTCTATATTATAATTTATAGAAGATATAGTGTTACATGCCTTTTCATTTAGTAATGTGTTTTACAATTTACTTGGACTATGATTTATTTGTATTTTTGAGATGCTACATTTTTGTACTTGCAAGTTGCGACCTCTTATACTTGAACAGCATGCAATCTGCTCAGCCGTCCTTCCCTATGATCTATGGACTGAGACAAGTACCGATGCTGTGTCTTTCGCCTTGGACACATTTCAGATTCTAGGGTCCATGTGTTCTTAAATACAAATAACTAGCTATCCAATATATTTATCATGATTCCATAATTCATATGCAAGCCCATTTTGATGCTTCAGCGGAGGAACTTGGCATAAAGAAACTTGTGCCTGCATACCTAGATCAAAGCCTTCAGGTTCAAGACCTCCTTACAGGAGTAAGTTTTGCCTCTGGAGCTGCTGGTTACGATCCTCTCACATCTCAGACAGCGGTAGCTCTCGCTGTCTTCTCTCCTAATCTAGCCATCTTTAATTCTCTTCTAAATCTTCTCAATGATCACTAATGTGACTTGTGTCCATTCTCTTGAATACCAGTCAGTAGTTTCGTTGCGGGGTCAAGTAGACCTGTTCAGGGATTACGTACAGAAGATAACGGCGGCAGTAGGAGAAGAAAGAGCCGACTCAATTGTATCCCAGAGCTTCTACTTTGTATGTATAGGAAGCGATGACATTGCCAACACTTATCCATTCAGGAAAGCTCAGTATGACATTGATTCCTACACTGATTTAATGGTCAGCTATGCTTCAAGTTTTTACAAGGTATGTTCCAAGACCCTAGCAGATAAATTTAGGCTCTAAGATCAAATTGTCTTAAACCTTTTTCTAAAGTTTCTTGCTTGACCTCATTTATGGTTTCCTGGTAAATGTGACGATACTTGAATATAGAGCTTTTCCTTTATTTTGTGGGTCGGTTCGTATAGGAGTGATTTGTTTATGTGCAACTAACCATTAGCGTCAAAACTTTAAGACCGTTTTCTCTTTAATATTAGTTGGGACCAGGGGGGGTTTCATTCAGCTAGCAGAAAGCGAACTTTGTGCACAAACAATATGACGTAGTTTCGTTATCAGGTCAGGACGCTTTTTTCGAGCTGATGCCACAATTATGATCATGAACTACTCTATAGAGCTCATGTCCCCACTTCAATAAGAAGTCATATGCATACATACATTCAATGATCCACTGATCTGAACTTGTTCATAGGAACTTTATGGAGTTGGAGCAAGAAAAATTGCTATCCTGGGTTTGCCACCAATAGGCTGTGTGCCGTCACAGAGAACTCTTTCAGGGGGCATAGAAAGAGAATGCTCAGATTTCTCCAACCATGGAGCAGTTCTCTTTAATTCCAAGATTTCCTCAGCGATTGATCATCTGAACAAAGAACTTCCAGATGGTAGGATGCTGTATGGTGATGTCTACAATCCTCTGCTTTCTCTCATTAAAACTCCTGCTCAATACGGTAACTTGTTAAACCTTACCGTTTCATCTTCTTTTATTTGTACATTTCTTTAATAGTGATTTACTTGGGCGTAAACAACGGTACTGGATTTGATCCGTGGTTGCAGGCTTTGTAGAGGCTACCAAAGGATGCTGTGGCACAGGAAATATAGAAGTCAGCATCCTCTGCAACCATTTATCTGATGCAACTACATGCAAAGATGCCTCAAAGTACATATTTTGGGATAGTTATCATCCAACAGAGAAAGCTTACCAAGTACTTGTCCCCATTGTTCTTGGTGATTTCCTGGATAAACTTTCTAAATTGTAATCTAAGCCTTAATACTATACTAAATAAAAGCTGTCGTTGTCTTGAGTCGAGTCTAAAACCTCTCCCACTCCAAAAGCACTTCTCATTCTCTCTGTGGTCCTGAATCTTTCTTTTTGAAGGTAAAACAATCACAACTTCAAGCATATATAGACATATACAAGTAACCAGTTCCAATCTGTTATGGCCCGCTTAAGCTACAAAATTTCATACTCCATTTTCTAACTACAACTACCTATAGAGATAAGGGACCGGACTATACACAAAAGACAACGACGTATGCTATGCAAACCACAACAAAACATCAACGAAGCTTATTCTCAACAGCCTGACATAACTCATCCTCAGAGAATAGAGCACGATTGGAAGTCATTGACTTGCATAGGGGTTTTGACAATGCCGATGGTACAATGCATCTTGAAGGGAATGTAGAATCTTGAAAGAGAACAGCAGCAATTTGCTTCATCTCAGTGATTTTTATGCGAGAAGGTGGCCGAGGACCATGCCGTGGTGCTTTTGGGGTGTGTGGGCTTGGCATGAAAACACCTTTTGGGTCACCCCTGCTGCAATGATAATTTAAACAAAGGGGCATATCTATCAGTAAGAGGAAAAACTTTAAAGAGAACAATAAAGCTTGCAAAAAAACCTCCAATTCTCAATCCGTACCTCAAAAATGGCCAGTGCTCAGTGGGCTGCGGGGTCATTGCGCTCAACAGCTCCTGTCGTGACCGATCAGGTGTGGTGAAATTGAAATGGGATTGTCTTGCAACCACAACCTGCTTCAACATAATTGAACCATATCAAAGTGAACCCAAAATCTAGTGTTTGCCTCGTACATCCACAGTGAAAAGTATAAAAGAGACTTACAGCTCTTCTAATCCTCCGGGAAACATGAAAAACTGCCCTGAGTTGATCATGGTGCAGGTGACAAAGTATTTTGACCTCAAAAAGAGAAATCATACAGAATCAATACCCCCAGAAAATATTTTTTGAATTATATGGGAAAAAACATGACTTTTGCTGTTAAGCATGAAATTAATGTACAGCAAAAATAGCACAGATAGCAATTATAATAAAAATTTTGCAGACACATAACAAACTTGGCACACAAATCACTGACAGCAAAAAAAAAAAAAAAAGGTTCAGACGAAGGGCTGACACTACATAAATATGATGAAATTCTACTCTGGACTTTTCTATTGACCATCTAAAAATTATTGAGAATCTAATTCTTACTGTTTGGCCTTGAAATTATACTGCCACAATTTTTACCGATAAGAGTTATCAACTCCACCTTGTTAATCTTAGTAAGCACATACGTTAAGCAAACGAAGAAGATGAACTGAAGAAGTCATTTTCTCAAAGCAGTGTAAAAGTAATATTCCAAGCAAATTGGGCAACAGATGAGTATTCTCACATAAGCATAACTAAAAGAAAGCAGGGATAAAGGAAATGATCACTACCAACAAATCCATCGGGAGAGATTCAAGTCTAGAATCAGAATCACTAACATCAGCGCGTGGCGTCTTTGGTGTCTGAACCAAAAGATTTTGCCTAACCAAATCCGCGGGGGACAGCATCAAAGGGCTTCTATCGAAAACCTTATTCTCAATTTGTACGTCATCATCGCCAAGCTTCCTGTCTCCAAACAAAGCAACCCTTTTCTTACCAAGATCAGTGCATGACTTCTCCGAGGAGACCTTGTTATACCGAAGCTGAGCTAGGGCACCAGGCTTCAAATACCTGCTGTTCGAGCTCCTCAACCGCCTTTTCTTCTTGGTGATTCTCGAATTGCTTTCTTTTGAAGATATTTTCCCCATAATTCAACTTTTCCTAAACCCAGGAAGCTTAATCCTTTATCTATCCCAGGAAAAATCCTCAAGAAATTCACTAAAATTAACTTAACCCGCCATCAATGGAGCCCTGAAACACATTTCAAGTTCGTCAATACACATATAATATCAACAATGAAACAACTAAAGTTATTCACATGGAAAGAATTGACAAAATGAAATCCAATTCACATCTTCTAACACAGGATTCTGAACAATAACAAACACTCCTAAGTCCTACCTGAAACTGAAGAGAAATGACTTACCTAAGATTAAGGAACAGAGAAGAGCGAGAGAGAGAGAGAGAGGGAAAATATGTGGGCCGCTAGGGTTTGGTCTTTATTTGAATTTCTGTAAAATGCCCGCCAAAATTTTTAATCGATTTGGGTTACCCTCAGCGAACGTGGCGAGTTCTGGTTGGGTTGTGAGGGCCGTGTGAAGGGCACGTGCGGGTTCCGTTATTTATCATCCCATATTGACGGCGTGGATGGCGTTTCTGCTGTAATTGGCTTTTTAAAACATTAAACCCCGGTGGGACCCGCGTCAGATGCAAATGCATATTAATCCCCTTTCACGAATCATATGCGTGAGTGGCGCTTCGTGGAGGGTATTATAGTCTTTCTAATAAGAAATATACATTCGGACATGGGCCTACATATTTTGCCAACTCATGAGAACACTCCCTGGAGTGGAATATGATATATATTTATTATTTGTTTAATTATTAGAAAAGTCATATTGTCATGTGATAATTTTATCTTATTTAAAAATTTTAAATTACATTTTTCATTTAAAAGTTATAATAAAACATAATTAATAACAATTAATGCTAATTAGTACTCCCTCTGTTTCATAATAAGAGTCGTTTTAGATACATTTTAATTATTCAAAATAAGTATCATTCTTGACTTTGTATGCATATTTATAACTTTTCTTTCAAAACTAACCTTTCATTTCTCTCTCATCTTAATTATACAGATCACAATTTCAAGGCAATTTCTCTCACATGCTAATTTAAGA